>CAUYSK010004231.1:0-50967 GCA_963575035.1 Avahi laniger | reverse complement strand
TTATATACACATACTTTGTGAAATGAGCGCCACAATCCAGCTAATTGACACATCCATTACCTCTGTCTACTTACCACTGTGTGCGAGGGAGGGGGATGAGAAGATTTCATCCAAGATCTATCGTCTTAGCAAATTGAAAGTACACAAAGCAGTGGCTCACACCTGTAATCCCAGCTACTCCCGAAGCTGAGGCAGGAGGATTGTTTGAGATCAGGAGTTCAAGACCAGCCTGAGCAACACTTGTTTCCACAAAAAATTTTAAAAAATTAGTCAGCCATGGTGGTGTATGCCTATAGTTCCAGCTACTTGGGAGGCTGAAGCAGGAAGATCCCTTGAGCCCAGGAGTTCGAGGCTGCAGTGAGCTACGATTGTGCCACTGCACTCCAGCCAGGATGACAGAGTAAGATCCAGTCTCAAAAAAAAAAAAAAACAAAAAAAGAAAAAAAGAAAAGTATAAAATACTGCATTCTTAACTATTGCCACCATGCGGTACGTTAGATCCAGAAATAATATTCACTTTGCTTTGCAGCGACCTAGCAGGAAAGGTCTGAGTGGGAGGCTCTGCAGGCTGGTTGGTGTTGGTGACAACTCCATGGCAGGAAGGACTGTGTGACTGTTTCCCATCCCTGAGGGAGGGAGGAGCCCGTCACTTCTGCCCCTGCAGCACAGCTCTGTGCACTAACACCTCTGTACCACCAGCTGAAGGGCCCCTGCGCCAGCCTCTCTTCTCACCCCTTGTTGAGGGGCTGGAGAGCAGAGTCTGTCCCCAGTGATTGCATCCTGAATTTGCCTTCTCCATGACAGTTCAGTTCCACCAGCTGCTCAGGGCATGTATTTAGGAGAGTATCAGATGCATCTGGGGCATGGATATCACCCTCGAGTGATTACCTGCTCTGATTGTACTCTCAGGCACACCCAGCATCCATGCTGGAGAATGTGGGATGGTTTTGCCTCTTACCTCCCATAACCACATTGTCCTGCAAGCTGTGAGCTGACTCTTGACATAAGCCTTAGTTTTCTGCCATTTTGTTTTTTAACAGAGACAGGGTCTCCCTCTGTCACCCAGGCTGGAGTGCAGTGGCATGATCATAGATCACTGCAGCCTGGAACTCCTGGGCTCAAGCCTCCCAATCTGCCAATTTTTAAAATGGGAATTGAGCGGTATTGGTTCCAGGCAAGCCAAGGCCTGGGTTCAAGGTCTGCACAGTGTTCTATGGTTCTCATGATATGGTCCCCAACCAGCAGCATCAACATCACCTGGGAACTTGTTGCAAATGCAAATTCTTGGGCCCCATCCCAAATCTCCTGAATCCGAAACTCTGGTGTGGGGTCCAGCCTCCTGTGTTTAACAAGCCCACCAAGTGATGCTATTATGAGCCACTGGTCTACACCGGGGCTCAGCCAGCTTCCAGGCAAATACATGCCTTTATCACAAAGGAGCCCAGGTGAGAGTCCACCTCTTTCCAGACTGTCCTCTGGGTGCCCTCCCTGGCCACCGTGGGCCCACGGTGAGTCCTTTCTCCTACTGCAGCCTCCACAGCCAGGCCCCTTGGGTACCACATCTACTTCCTCATTACCTTCACAGGCAGGAGTCTCAACCAGGTGACTGCAAGGCTCCTGATGACAGGGCTCCCTTTTAAATGAAATAATGTACGTAAGGTGCTTTGTCTTACAGACTATTCCTTCTTCTTTCATTTTGTGCTATTTTATACTGCTCAGAGCACAAATTAGTTGAATAATAAATTAAAATCTTAGGAAAGCATCCCCACAGCTTGAAAAAATAATCAGAGCTTTATGTAAGCATGTACAAACACACACATAATTTTCATGTAGTGTACACAGGTCAATTTACACATACAAATTTACCTGTGAGAAATGACACAAAATCCTATGCTTTAGTGAAATGGAGCCATTGTAATATGAGAACATTGTCTTTTCTTGGTGATTTTTTTCACCCAAAAAATAGATTCATTTGCAATCTAACTATTCTCTGAACTTTTTTGTTATTTTTGAATTTCATCCTCAGTAAGTAAAGATCTGCCATGAGAACAGAAAGTTCAGGAACAAAGAATAGCAGAGTTGACTCTAAGGCTGTTGCTTGGATAAAAGTCAGCTTGTCTGTGACCAAAACAATCGATACAGTAAGGAGGAAAAAAAGCTTTCCAGAATTAAGAAAATAAATGAGATTATAAATTGAAAGGTTTCATCTTGTTCTGAGTAACATTCATCAGAAACTATTAATGAGGCATATTATAGTAACATGTCTAAATGTTAAGAGAAAAAAATTCTCCAAGGAGAGAAGGATAGCTACCGATTGCTTTTAAATGAAATAAAATAAGATGGTTTCAGACTTGTCCAATATATCAGTCAATTTGAGAAGAAAAGGTATTCTCTTCTTCTGAACCCTTGTATAAAAGGCTTGTACCCCAGACTGCTGAGCCCTTTTGGGGAACCATTCTTAAAGGGAGATGACAGAAAGATACTTCCAGGTCCTCAAACTGTCAGAAAATGCCTTAGCTTCATAAGGAACTCTAAGGACTGAATAAAAGGCAGAATTGCTGTGTGTGTGCATTGTGGTTAAAATATTCGTGAGACTAACAACCCATCCTGGAGGTAAGTCTGTAAGAGGGTTTCTGGGTACTCAGGCCCAGCCCTAGGGCCTTCCATGGTACAGCCTTTTCAGGGGATCTATCTGCTGGGGTCCCCCAGGCTCCATGACAGTCACCAACAGGGCATTCAGACTCTGAGTCCACATTGACTGGGCTGTGTCATGGCGAATCATGGGCAAAGAACGGGTATATTTTAATGTGCACAGGGTAAAAATAACTTTCTTAAACAGCAGAGTTTAACCCGGATGCCTAAAGTGCTAGTTGCATAGCTCACAATGTCCCTGAGGAGCTGGGATGCCATTTCAAGGACTCAGGTGAGCCCAAGGTTGGCACCCTACCAGCTGGCCCAGCTCAACCCACTCAAGCTCAGAGCTCTGAAGACTTGCAGGGCCTTCCACAGGCTCAGGGATCATCCCAGCAGTAGATTTGAAGTCTTGCCTCCTTCAGAGGGATTGTTTACAAATCATGGGCCACCCTGGGTGGCCAAAGCCCCAGGCCCTCAGGTGAACATGGCATCCCCCACTCACACTGGTCTCTTGGCCCCATCTCTTTTCTTCTTCTTCTTTTTTGTTAATAGATGCAGAAAAAGTATTTGACGAAATTCAGCACCTTTCATGATAAAAACTCTCAACAAACTAGGCATGGAAGGAACATATCTCAAAATCAGAAAAGCCGCATATGAATGGGGAAAGCCAGCATCATATTGAATGGGGCAAAGTTGAAAGCATTCCTTCTAATAACTGGAACAAGACAAGGATGCCCACTGTCGCCGCTTCTTTTAAACATGGCCCTGTCTCTTGTTCTTAGTTTTTCTCCCCCTCCCCATCTGCAGTTAGCTCTGACAAGGCCTGCCGACTGCCATCCCACCCACACCCAGCCTCTCCTCCGTGGTTTTTGGAACTCATTACCCGGCATCCAGGGTAACCAGGGCAGATTCCCCTTGCCCTCTCTGTGATCCTGGCAACAAGAGTCCTGATGTCCAAAAGCATCCCATGACCTTCATCACGCATTTGGAACTCTGAGGCTCAAGTTTGATGCATCCATTGAATGTTGTGATTTGGTCATCCCCAAAGGGAACTGACCATCAGTTCTGTTTTGTTTTTTTGATCCTTAGATTGCATGAGTCCTAGGTTCTCCCCTCTGCTGCTGGCCTTGGTCATGGTTTGACCCAAGGCCTGGTCTGAAGGAGGTCATCTTTGGCTATGCAAACGTCTTCATAGTGCAGAATTAAAGTATATCTGTGATACAGTTTGAGCAAAGTTCCTGATCTTTTTCAGGTATGGAGTAGGCCCTGAGATTTCATAGACCAGAAGGTGCGTACATGGTAGGTGGCCAACAGTTCAACTGAATTCTTTTCGTTATAGTGGAGACTCGATGAGTGCTGCTCTACCCAAGCAGGCACTGCCACTGGGCACACCACAGTCAATGATGGGGTCTCTATCTCCATGAAATTTGCGGTCAGACAGAAATACCGCTCATTAAACAAATAATTACCAATGTGATAAATGTGAAAAGACAGGATAGGGTGATGCTGTGGGAAAATATAATAAGAAAAGACAACCTAGTCTAGGGAGTTAGGAAGAGCCTCCCTAAGGAAATGATGTTTAAGACTTTAAAAATTAGTCTGATTTAGATTGGCAGAGAAGGAGTACAAGTAAGAGTACTTTAGGAAGAGAGAAAGGAACATGTAAAAATTTGGAATTCTGGGGGATAAATGTGTTCTAGGAATCTTGGGAGTTCCAGGATGGCTGGAGCAGAGGAAGGGAGAGGAAAACCTGTTAAATGCAGCATTGCAAACTGGGTGGGTGTAGATTATTAGGATTTGTCAGCAAGAATTTGGCTTTCTCCTAAGGACTACTGTGGATGTTTTAGACAGGTAGATGATAGATGGTAGATACATAGACAGATGATAGATAAGATAGATAAAATAGTCAGATAAAATAGATTGGATAGGTAGATAGATGATACATAAGATACATAGATGACAGATAGATAAGATAGATAGTTAAATGATAGATAGATGATAGGTATATAAGATAGATAGGTAGATAGATGATAGTCTCAAGTATTGATGACTTACCTCCCTTGAAGAGATTTAAAGGAAATGAGGTGATCAGACTTATTTTTGAATAAAACTGTCATTATGACTGCCATGTGGAAAGTGGATTATAAAGCTGAGTACACTCAGAAGGAAAGGTCGTTGGGAGAGGGCTTGGACTGTGGTTGGGACAATAGGAGAAAAATGGACAAATTCAGGAAGTAGAAGAGACAAGACCTGGAGATGGGGTGTAAGGAGGGAATGAAGGGACTTGGGGGTTGAGGCTGAGCACGTGGGAGATGCCTATGCCATTCTCTGAGATGAGGAACACCATTGGAGGAGAGAGATCTGGGAGCAAATAGAAAGGTGATGCTTTCTGTTTTAGATATGACAGATCTGAAGTTTCTGAAACAGTCCCAGCCACCCAGGAGGCATTCGCATGTGTGAGGATTAAGCTAAGGAGCAAAGACTGAACCTGAGATAGACTTGGACATCTTGGGTGTATCGATCAAGGAAGAGGTTGCCTAGAAAAGGAGAAGAGGGGATAATCCAGAAGTCTAGCGAAAAGCAACATGAAAGGTGTGGAAGGAGCAGCTGGAAAGGCAGGGAGCCGACGGAAAACAACTGGGGGCCAACGTAAAACAACTGAGAAAGAGTGGTTTGTGGCAGCTGAGGACAGAGTGCATGGAAGTGCCCAGAGTTGGCCTCAGAAGCAGTGGGTGTGGAGAGGAGATGATTGACATGGGTACCGCTCAGGAGGCGTGCTGAATAGAACATGCTGGTCCACCGAACGTGAGAAGTGACTGAGAAGAGACTATTCAGGAGCCCCCATTATTCCCAGCAACTGAGAGGATTCACCTAGATAGAGAACACTGGTAGAGGAGGTCCGGGGGTGGGGGAGCGAGAAGTTCTGTTTTGGAAATGTTGAGTTTCAGGAGTGGCAGTCCCCTGTGACCTGGCAGTGAGATATCAAGGAAATGTAGGAATAGGATGGATCCCAGCCAAGGGCAGGACTTGGTAGAGGGGTTCCAGGATAAGTGTCAGGTGTTCACTGTTTCCCTCTGAGGTCTGCAGGGCCAAGGTGCTTAGAGTTAGAGCTGACTTATAGGCCCACGACATGGTGGTTTCTTTTATGGTTTGAGCCCGTGGGTTACAGCACACAGTTGCCGTATGTGCTACACCTAAAGAATTGAAGAGTTAGGAAAAGAGGATTTTTTTTAAATTGAGCCCTATTCATCTTTTTTTCCCCACATGAAAGATTTTTGGAAGAAGAACTTAGTTTTTCAAAATGTTTACAACTTTCATGTCTCTGTTCCATACTCCAGTTTGAGCCAGTGCATGGGCTTCCTAGTTCCTCATCCAGCCCTGTGGTGTTCACCTGTTTACCACCATGGCACCTCCCAGGAAGAGATGGCGAGTCCCCTTGGCCCCTCACTAGAGCCAGGTGATGAGCCTCTGCCTGGAAAGATTCCCCTACAGTGGCATCTGTTTCTCCAGCTTTCACTGCTGCACAACCTCCTCAGCCTCGGTGCAGAACAGTGTTTTATTGCACATAGGAAGAGCAGGGGGGAATTCATTTAAACAGAGTGCCTGGCATCAGCTAGCAGGACCATTGTGCCATCTTTATTAAAATGTATTGCCATCCTCTTAAAGAAGAAAACCAGACTAATTAACATTAATTCACGTGGAAAGCTGAAACATGCATACATGCATGTACGCACATATGCATAGAGACATGCGCATGTGTGCACACACCCACACCCACGCACACATGCCAAACAGCTCTTCCTCAAAAACCCTTCCAGCCGGGCGTGGTGGCTCACGCCTGTAATCCTAGCACTCTGGGAGGTCAAGGCGGGCGGATTGTTTGAGCTCAGGAATTCAAGACCAGCCTGAGCAAGAGTGAGACCCCGTCTCTACTAAAAATAGAAAGAAATTAAGTGGACAACTAAAAATATATATAAAAAAAAATTAGCTGGGCGTGGTGGTACATGCCTGTAGTCCCAGCTACTCAGGAGGCTGAGGCAGAAGGATTGCTTGAGCCCAGGAGTTTGAGGTTGCTGTGAGCTAGGCTGACGCCACGGCACTCTAGCCCTGGCAACACAGTGAGACTCTGTCTCAAAAAAAAAAAAAAAAACCCTTCCAGAGGACAGCCAGGAATGTGATGTAGAATGAAATGGCTTCCTTTTATAGAATTTCTAAAATTCTGCCATGTTAAATTTTATACAGGCTGGAAATCCTACCCTGAGTAGATAAGGGTTTAGATTATTTTGTCTCTTCCTGTTTTTATCCCCTCAAAACAAATTAGGAAATGAAGAATTCAGTCATTACATTTTATGTTAATTTCTTTTATTTTAATTCAACATTTTATTATGGAAAACTTGAAACATACACAAAAATAGAACAGCATAACGAATCCAAATGCACTGATCATTCAACTTTAACTAATATTAACGTTTTGCTGTTTTTTTTTTCAGTTACTGTTCATTGGGCTTTTAAAAGCAAATCCCCAGACATCACACCATTCTGTCTATAAATATTTAGAGTGCATAGCTAACATATAAAGACTTTTAAAAAACATAATCTCAACGTAAAATTACATGTGACAAAATTCAACACCAAGTCCATGTTTTCTCAAAATTATCTCTCAAAATTCTATCATACTCTCTCAAAAAAAATTTTTTTGCAGTTGACTTGTTCAAATAAGAATCCAAACAAAGTTCACACATTGCATCTGTTTGATGTGTCTAGTCTATAACATTTCCCTCACCCTTATTATTTTCGTGTCATTCATTTGCTGAAGAAACCAAATCATTTGTACTATAAAATTTTGCACAATCTGGAATTAGCACATTGATTTCTCTTGATGTCTTTAACATGTTTTCCTAATCTCCATTTTCTCTAAGCTTTGATTAGATCTAGAAGGTTAATTAGACCTTCCTTCCTTCCTTTCTCCCTTTTTGCTGAGAACATTTTAGATGGTGCTATAAACCTCCTATCACGTGGCCTCCGGAGATATGTATTGTTTGATTCTCTCACTTTTAGTGATGTTAAGAGTCAGCACTGGGCTGAGATGTTGTCAGCCTGATTGAGTCATTATAAAGTTCCCATCAATCTTTCACCTAATTAATGGCTTTAGCAGCCACTGATGAGCGTTGCCTACATCCCTTATTTCATTAGGGCCTACAAAATGGTGATTTTTAGATTTGACATTCATTCTGCATTTATGAGCTGTAATTCTTCTATTAAAAAGAACTTTCCCTCCTCAACTGTTTGAATACTTTGAAATACAGTGCAAACAAGAAAGGTAAGACAAATGCTTGGTTCCTTCTTTTTATTTAAACATTTTTAGAATAATGTGTTGGTGCCATAGCAACCTCCAAAGATAACCAATGAGGTTTTCTTTTTTTTATTTTTAGTAATATTATGGATTCAAAGTTTTTAAACTTTGAAATGTATATATATATATATATGTGTGTGTGTATATATATATATATATATATATAAAATGTGTCTAAGTCCATTGTAGTTATTCATTTTTTGCCCATTCTATATGTGTTTTTATTAAGGCATAATTTAAACAATCAAATGCACAGATAGTCTTCGGTCTGGTGAGTTTCACAGGAATGCGTATTTACTCAAGAGAAATCAAAATATATGTCCAAAAAAGACGTTTACATGAATGCTCGTAACAGTCTCAGGTTAGAAACAGCCCAACTATCCCTTAGTAGGAAAATGAGTAAACAAACCACCATAGATTGACACAGTGGAATATTTCTCAGCACTGACAGAGACTGAGTTGCTGATACATGTGACTATAACATGGAAGCATCTCAAAAACATTACTTTAGTCGAAGGAACTCAGATGCAATAGCCTATATAAGGTATGATCCCATCCATGCAGAATTTCAGAACAATTCAAGATAGTTCAAGATAACTTCAGAACAAGTTATCTACGATGATAAAAATCAGCAAATGATTGTCGCGGTGGGAGAGGGGACAGGGAGAGGAAAGGACAGACGGGAAAAGGGCAAAAGAGGACCTTCTCAGGCACTGAGAATGTTCAGTACTATGTTTTAGGAGGTGATTATAAGAGTATATAACTGTGAAACTCATCAGACTGGGAGAAGGGAAGAGAAACCACAGAGATAGTCACCCACAGGCTGGGACTCCTGTGTCCTTCATTGAGAAGCACTTTTTGGCACACAGTTAGTCTATATCCAGAGTACTTAGCATAAAAAGGTGAGCTAGTGGGTACTAAGTTTGAGAACAAGTTCCCACAAATGTCATTATATTTAAATGAGAGGGATTGAGAAGCACTTGAAAGTATTAATAATACCTGTTGTTGATTGGCACTAATCTTGTGCCTTTGAGACCAGCCTGGGCAACATAGCGAGATGCCATCTGTACAAAAAATAAAAAAAAATTAGCCGCATGTGGTGGTGCACAACTGTAGTCCCAGCTACTTGGGAGGCTGAGGCAGGAAGATTGCATGGGCCCAGGAGTTTGAGGTTATGGTGAGCAATGATCGTGCCACTGCACTCCAGCCTGGGTGACAGAGCAAGACCCTGTCTCTAAAAAAGTAAAAATAAATTTAAAAAATAATAAAGTTCTATGAAGCTTGTCACCTATTGCTTGGAATATTCATCCATCCAGAGCACTTCATCCTTCTGCCATCTGGATAACGGTGGCAGTCCCATAGATGCACAGTGACATAGTCATACAGTAGGTGCCAAGGTGGTTGCTTGTATGTAAAACACATCAAAAAACAATTTCACTTGTAATAGATACGATGTTCATAATCTTTATATAGACAAGCAAATAGATATCACGTTCATACATATATTTCATGTAATACACTATCTCATATATAGAGAACTGTAGTTATGTAATAAACAAAAAATGTGTTTGAAACAGCATGAAATTGGATTTCCTCATCCATAAATTGTGTTATATTTATGTCTGAGCTATAGTTCAAGAAAGAGAACTGCAATGTTGATATTTTTATAAATGGTATCTAATGTATTTCTATTAAGGGGAGATATATTCACTGTGCTGAAATGTATTATCATAATAGCCAAGCCATTTACTCTACCACTGGAAAATAGGGTGGTATTCTGTTTGGAATTTCCCTTGCCTGCTCCCAGCCTGCCAGATCTATTGTAAATTATTGTAGGCATCTGCGAGTTATTTTATAGGAAGCATCCATCTATTTTTACAACTCCAAAAAGTCTGTCACTCTCATTCATCTCCCTGGGAATAAAGCAATAATTTGATTCTCTATAAATGTGAACCTGAATTTACACCATCTTCTCCAGTTGGGACGTCAGTGATGTGGGTGATTCATGGCTCTGTGTTTCTGGGGCAGGGGACTGGAAGGTGACATCCTGGTGTGTTTGTTGTCCTTTTCCACTATTTCCACAGAACAGGGAATGGGACTCCACCTGTCCCTATTCTATTTAGGGCGTAACTGTTTTGTTGCCTGTCCATGGAAGCCTGTTGAACGCTGAACTGTAAGGTACTGGATCCTTGCAGCCCTGGGTCTAGTAGTTGCGTAGATGTCTGTGAACAAGCCGTGGGCACTCTGCTGTTCTCGGCCTTCAGGGACCTTCCCTGCAACTGCTTACATTTTCAGGGCTCCAACAGGAAAGTGGTTGCATGTCTGGGGCCCTCTGGGGTGTTTGCAGCCTGTTGGGCAGGCCGAGGTTGTCTGTCTCTGGTGTTCCATTTTTTGGCCTGTTGGCGATGGGCTTGTCTGAGAAATGTCAGTGTTTCGTCCCCTCTTCCCTTCCTAAGATGCCAGCGGGAGATGACCCTTTGTCAGCTGCCTGAGGTCCTGCGGGATCAATGGTGTTTGTGCCTGGAACTGTGGATGCTTCCAGGGCCAGGGAAGTGGGCAGTGGGAAGAGACTGAATTATCACTAAAATGAAGATGTGGGAGGCATGAGTGGGAAGGAATCGGAGCTGAGTGTGTAGCCAAAGAATCGGAGAGCCAGGAAGACCAGAGGGGAAAACTGATGGGCTGGGCCAAGCACTGCAGAGAGCACCTGGGACAGGAGGGTCTCTCTGGTGCCCTGCGCTGCCTTCCCCATGCGTTCTGCAGCACGATGCCCAGGTGGGCTGGCTGCACGTAAATGCCCGCTGAGTGGGGTGACCCATTAATCAGCTGACAACCCACTAAGGACTCTGGATTCATTTATGGAAGTATCTCTGACATGTCCTGTTCTAAGTCTGGGTTGTTTGTGCTGGGGGCTCCCCCTGAGTGGAACCATTGATCTTGAACATCATTTCCTAAGTATTACATACTTATAACTACAGCCTCCATTATTGTGGAAGCTCTTACTTAACCCAGTTAATTTTGGGTAAAGAAGCCTAAATGGAAATGTGATCGATGGATTTGCCAACTTTGAGTCTCATCTTTGAAGCCACCATCTATATGTGAACGTGATGGCAGCTTCTTCCAGCGGACAGCCACATGTAGCCACTGCCTGCTTTACAGAGAATGAAACGGCACCCCATTTCACTTTTTGGTAATTAATTTCCTTTCCTTTTGAAAATCTAAAAGGGAAATACATTGTGCATTTGACAACTCCATACATTTTAAAGTATTCAAGCTCAGAAATACAACTGTGTGTCTCCTCCATGTGACAGAAATGGAAAGAATGGAAACTTCACATATTTTTTGAAGCTTGCATTTGCACTCTTTTTCCAGCCTTTTTTGAGGAACATTCAGATTCCATTCCTCCTACAAGAACAACCATGTAGGAAATTACAAAGGTCCATTCTACGGATGTAAAAGGGGCCAAAGGAATGTGCAGATTTCAGCTATTGTTTTCTTATGTTTTTGCTCCCATTGGCACTCACACCATGTTCTCTTTTTGTAGTCACCCAGAAAATTAGCCATTTCTTTGGGTTTAGAATGGTGATGGGAAAGGTGGGGCTCTTTTTGTTGAAAGTTATCAAGAGATGATTTTGGGGGTCTAGGACAAGCTGGGGTGCACCACCTGAGTCTGAGAACACCCAGGCAGTTTGAAGTCTTGCTCTGTGGGGCAGGAGGGTGCTCTAAACATGCTCAGGCTACCTGGAAAACCAGGATGTTGTGAGAGCTTCCGGTAAAGTTGTTAAGATGGGAAGAGATCTATGCCTTGGCAGGAGGGGCAGAGGCAGGATTTCTTGAGAATCAGATGAGGAAGGAATCAGATGGGCTTGAGGGGGTTGGTCGATGCTCCAGTTCCAGCTACATAACCCAAAACTGAATGGTTTCAAATAACAGCAATCATTTTATTATCTCTCCTGTGCCTCAGGAATTCAGACAGGAAATAGTGCATTTGGGATTGAATTGTGTCCCCGAACAGATGTGTTGAAGTCTTAACCTTCAGTGCCTGTGAAGATGACCTTATTTAGAAATAGGGTATTGGCACATGTCACCCAGTTGATATGAGGTCATTAGGGCTGGTCCTGATCCAGTGTGTATGACTGATGTCCTGATGAGAAGAAGAGAAGACACAAACACATGGGGAAGATGCCATGTGACAACAGAGACAGAAATTGGAGCGACACAGCCACAAGCCAAGGAAAGCCAAGGATTGATGGTCACCATCAGAAGTTAGGAAGAAGACAATGAAGGATCCCTCCATATAGCTTTGAGAGGGAGCTTGGCCCTGCTGACACTTTGAATTTGGACTTCTAATCCCCAGAGCTATGAGACAACATATGTCTGTCATTTTCAGCCATCCAGCTTGTGGGACTTTGTTACAGTAGGTCTAGGCAACTAATGCAGTGGGGACAGTCTATCTCTGCTCCATGAGATCTGGGGCCTCGGCTGGGAAGACTTAAAGGATAGGGATTGGCATTATCTGGCATGTTCATCACACGTCTGGGAGCTGATGCTGGCTGTGGACTAGAACTCACCCTGGCTGCCAGGTAGAACACCTCCATGTGGTCTCTCTGGGCAGGCTAGTTGGGGCATCTTCATGGCGTGGTGACTGGGTTCCGGAGCAAGTATCCTCAAAAGAGCCAGGTAGAAATCATATCACCTTTTATGACCTTGCCCAGGAAGTCGTGTAGTGTCACTTCCACTATAGTCACAATTCAAAGGGAGCCCTGTATCCAAGAACAGGGAACACAGACCATACAGCTCTAAGGGAAGAGTGTGCAGGTCACACCATAGAAGAACATGTGGAACAGGAGAGATAGCTGCAGCAAGTACAATCTGCCGCGGTGGAGAATGCACCACCCCCAGCTTGGGTAGAGTAGACACATCCGTTCCAGGGCAGGAGCTGGGACAGTCTGTCCTCCCTCTCTTGTGCTTTGGACTCTGCCATCTCCATTGTGGGATATCTCTGCTTTCACATGTGATCCTTGCAACATTGATGTGGTCTCACTCAAGAAGGAATTAAATTCAGTTCAAAAAAATTTCTGAGTCCTGCGTCCAAGAAAATGAGCGAAGCCTGGTGTCAGGCCCTGTGTCAGTAGAGAGGAGGTGTTGCTGGCCTAGAGGGGTTATGGAGATGGAGGACATAAGCAGATGAGCTGCTAAGTGTAATGCATGGCCAGAGTGAGTGGCGCCATATGTCTCATGGGAAGCAGAATGTTAGGGAACTGGGAGGCCAAAGAGGTTTTCTGGCAGAGGTAGTGGGATTGGCCCCATGCCAGGGTCCCCTGCAGCCTGGCTTGGAGATGTGGGCCTGTGTGTCTTCTGCCCACATCTTGCTCTGTGTCCCCTGGGGTCCTCTTCTCACTGGTCTTGGCCTTCATCTTTGCTCACCATCCCTTACACCCTGCAGGGCGTAAGGCGCCGTTCCTTACTACGAGGAGAGATGCAATTTTCTAACTCAGAGCACAGGAACAACTCACATCCTAGAAGAGGCTCGTCTTTGATAATACGGGGCTGCCTCAAAAGCAGCAGAGTGTGTCATTAACACACCGCGGCTGACAACCATGCCCCTTGGTCAGCAGGGATGCAGTAATGCTTCCACAACGTATGAATGGATCTCACTCACGGGGAGATACAACAGCTGTGTTTATCATTTCTCTTATTTGGATATAGTGGTAGTTTTTTGTTTCCAGTGTAATTTGGGGTTTTGTTTGGAATTCTTTTTATGCTACACCTTGTCTTTTTATTCTTTTTTAATTTAGTAGATTTAAGATAGAAAAGACCTAGGAGATCCATGTTTAGGGGAGTAAGATGCCTCAACCAACTTTCTAGAAATATTTTAACAGGGAACTAGAGGTGAAAAGAATTTATGGAAATGTCTGGAGTTCCATAAGTCAGCAAATATTTATTGAGTGTTTACTGAGTGCTGGCACTCTGCCAGGCCTGGGTAGTCAGGGGTCTCCGAGTCATCTTAGATGACAGTCTGTTTGGAGGTCAGACACTGAGTTGCTAAGCAGATACAAATAGGCACTCACAAATTGGGGTAAATGATCTAAGGGAAGAGTGCTGAGGGCTGGTGGGGGCTGGGGAATTGGTCAGAGATGACCTCTGTAGAAAGTGACCTTGAAGCATGACCTGAAGGCAGGAGGACACACTCAGGCAGAGTGCATCCCAGAGTGTTCCAGGCAGGGGGCAGGACACACAAGGGACCCCAGGTCTGGACACAGATGGGTCTGATGAGTTCCAGGACCTGGGGAGGTCTGTGGCTGAGCAAAATGAGCTTATGCAGCCTGAGAGTGACAAAGTTGGAAAGGCAGGAAGATGCTGGATCTTGTGGGGCCTTGTAGGCCACCGTGAGGCTTGGGGACTTTGTCCCAACTTTAATGAGAAATCATCCAAGGAAGAGCCACACCATCCCGCGTATCCACCTCAGAATTTTGGTGAGGTCCTAATGTGACTTTCTCCCTGTGCCTTTGCGTGGTGCTCTCTGTCCCAGGGGCTGCGCTCGGGACTGGAGCGGGCTTGGCTGGGCAGCTGCAGGTGGATTCTCTCTAGCTGACCCGTGCAAGGCTGGCCTTTGTCACCCCCTTTCCCCACTCGCTAAGTAAAGCCCTAAGCCTCCTGACTGCCCTGGGCTTGTCACACCTGACTTCTTTCTTATCCTAAGCTCACAATCTTTTCAGGAAGGAATTTTACAAGCATCCCTAATTTAAAAAAAAAATATGCAGAGTATTTCTCACCCAAGCTATATATCTACAAAGAGAAATAATGCTATTTTGTGCCATTTTTTGGCAAACATTACTCTCAGACCAGAACTTTTTGCTGTTTTTAACCTCAGTCTGTGCTGAGAAGAGGTTTTAGATTCCAGTCTGAAGGGCCCGTTGCTGGGGGGGAAGCTCCCACCCCCACCTTACACCCAAAACCAGATTGACCCTCCTTGATTCGTCAGTGGTAACCTAGGGAGGAAGTAAAAGCTGCCCCTTTGATGTTTCAGCTTCTAAAAAATTGCTGTAATGTGGAATAATTGGAGCATTTCAAATTAGGAATGGAATTATGATAATGAGTCTATGCGTTGCTGTCTCCGAGGTGGTTCTTGCACACAGATGAGGTTTTGCTTCTGCCTCTCTCTCTCTGCAGCCACTGGGGGTACATTGGGCTGGAGCCCTGGGGCAGGGGAGGTGCCAGGTCATTCTCAGGCTCCCAGATTAATTGTAGAGCTCTGTTGGGAGGCACCTAAAAGTTCGTGTAGTATAAACAGCGACATATCTGTGCCAGTGTCAGCTGGCCTGTGCTTGCTCCCCACCAGCGACAAGACACTCACCACCTTCACTACTCCTGCCACAGGACTGCTGAGACCACTGGAAATGTCTTTAATGGCTAGCATAAACCAAGTACAGTGCCAAGTAGTCATTGCCTTATTTCATTCTTAGAACTGCCCAATGAGCCATTATTATTATTAGTAGTAATAGTAGCAATAGTAGTAGTAGCAGTATCGCATAGGCAAGAAAGCTGAGTCACAGTGCTTGCAAATGGAGGAGCCAGGTTTTGACCTCGAATGTGACCCCCAGAAGTGTAATTAACTGCCACACAGCACTGCCCTATAATTCCTTTCCCCGGAGCTTTCACGCGGTGTTTCCTGCGGGCTCGTGCAGGGACACTGGTTCTGTTCACTGGAGCACTAGTTCAAGTTCTTCTCAGCATCCCTCAGATGACAGACAACGGTGGTGTGACCCTCGGCATCCACTCCCCTTTGTGAAGTCCTGTGTAGGATAAACGTACCCAGTACCTCACCGATCCTCTAAGCTAAGGCTTTAAGCCTCCTACATTCAGAGCTTTCTCTCTTGTGTTGCCCAGAAGAGAACACGACCCTTCATATGGCCAAGAGCAGGGCTGGGGGTAAGGGGTGTGTCCTATCCCTTGTTCTGTGCTTAAAGCCCAAGGTCCTATCCTGCTGTGGACACAGAGGGAATCACCGTGCCTGTTTTCCCATAAACAAATGTTTTGGGGAAGTCCCTTCAGAAACAACCTGTAAAGCTACATTGAGAAGATAAAATTCAGAGTTACCTTGAAGGCTGTCCACATTCTTCACCTTCAAACTTGGCTCACTCTTGAAGGCTGCGTATTTAAACTTAAGGAAAATTCGATTTGGTGCCCACATTCTGTTTATTCATTCTTTTGCTCATTTATTCAATATTTACTGAGCAAAGAGCGCCTGCTGGGTTTGAAGCAGAGTCCTAGGTTCTGGGGATATAAAGCGGAATAAGTTGTAAGTTCTGTTCTCAAAAGAAAAAAACCAGGAAATCAATAGTTATAATAAGGCGTAATGCGCCCGCCCAGGACAATCTGTGGTTACAGAAGAGGACCCCAGGGCCTGCAGGTCCAGGATCACTTCTGACCGTGGCTTAAGGACAGGGAGGAGTGGTGGGCTTCCAGGGGAAGAGAGAACATGCGCAGAGGAAAGAGAGATAACTTAGCCCAAGGGAAACTTTCTAAGGTCAAGGAGGGCCAGCTGATACACATCACAGTGGACGAGGCCGACCAACGTAAGTGCTTCCAGCCTGCAACTAATTTGCGCACGCTCTTTCCTGTGTTCCCCGCCCCACTCTGAATCTGCCACCGTGTGGCTGATGTGCTCAGATGGCCAGCGCTTAACACGAGGCTCTCCAGCTCTTGACAGGGATATCTTTCTGTGAAATTGTCCTATCTTCCTCCCATCACCGTCTCCCAGAGGGATGTCCTGTTTTTATTGACCTGTGATAGCATCTGATCTTATCTCATGGCAGTAACAGTACATTTCCATCTTCTTGTCTGTTAAAAGTTCTCGCTACAGTATCCCAGTAGTCTAATTACATAGTGTCTCATCTCTTTGTGGGCCTGACACCCACCTTCATCAGCTTCTGCTATCCCAGTGTGTAAACTGTCATATGACGGGTGAATAATTCTTGGTAGGTCTTTGGTTTCGCTGAGTTTGCTTCTGTCGGCTTTGGCCATCATTAACCCACGTTCATACCCACATACACGCTTGCACAGACCATGCACACAGGAGAGCACGAATTCCATTTTGATTTATCTTGCTCACAGTTTGGGATCACAGGTCTCTACAACGGGGCAAGATAGATTGATATGTTCAGGAAGCCACAAGCAGTATGGATGGAATGTGTGGCGAATCTGAAAGAGGTTGGGCTTGGAGTGGAAGGCAAAGCCACAGAATTACGTCGTGGTCAGAAATTCGTGGCCCGTTCCCAGTGTCATCTCTTGTGCTGGCTGCCTTGCTAAAGTACAAAGTGACATCCAAGATGGTGATACGGGGCGAAGCCCATTAAAAATACTTCTAATACTGCCTGAGAAACTGAAAGAGTTTCACCATCCATTCTTTCAACGCAAATCCTGAATTCTTGAGTTGAAAGAATGGATGATAAAACAATGTGAACAATCAGAAAAAATATCTAAACAAACAAAAAAATGTGAGCCAACAGACAAAAAAAAAAAAAAAACAGCTAAAGCCTGTGAAAACATTTTGTAACACAAAAGAATAAAGTCCTAAGAGATTAAAGGTGCATCTAAATTATCTCATCCTTGAAACCCATGGAAAAGTTGGGAACAGTTTTTGCAGATTCTCAGTAAGATAGAAGAGGGCTTTATATCTATGAATCATAAACAGGGTGGCATGTGACACAAAAGTGAAATAAAAACTGTAGAAAACATGTACCTGCACTATGTTTTTGGTTGCAAAAAAGAGCAAATCAACACTGGAGAAGATAAACAGATAAACTTAAGAAATATTTCCAAAGGAATTGAAGAAAAGATGACTGAACTGGTAGTGAAACATGGAGATGTAATCTGTGAATAATTGGAGTTCCCAAAGAAAAAGAAAGAAAAAAAATTCCCAGATAACAAGAGAAAGAGAAGAATCTACTATCTCTTGATTTTCACTTTTCTCTTGGTATTCTCGACAAAGTAGACCAAATGTGAACCAAACCCTATTACTTCTCTGTTGATGGTTAGCTTCCTCGGCAGACACACTGATATTTCATAAAGAAGTATGTCAGGATAAGATAAGCTCTGCTATGGTAACAACTTGGCCCTGAACTCTCAATTGCTTAACACACAAAAGTTAGCTCTCATTCGTGTTAAGTCCAGAAAGAGTGGAATGGCTCTCCAGGGAGCTCCCTTCCAAGTGGTTACTCAGGGATCCAATCTGCTTCCATTTGCATGACACGGTGTGCCCATATTTTGTTTTCTCCTGGAAAATCCTAATTTATTCCTTTGAACTGACATAATTATTACAAGTGCCTCTTTCACTCCCAAAATGTGCATGTGAGTGCATAAATTCTATCATCATCTGATAGTTTCACCATCTGGAACTGGCTTTCAGGTCACCGCAGCCAGGAAAAGAGAATAGAGACGGATGCGCCAGTTTTGTTCTGAAATGCTTTAGCCCAGGAGTGATGCATGTTATTTCCACTCACTCTCGTTGGAGTTACAAGGCTCCAACTAACAACAGGGTGGGCAGGACACAGGGACATCACATGCGTAGTCAGTGAGCAGTAAATATCGCCACCACAATATTCTTAGTAAAAATCAAATAAAGGAAAAGTGTTCTACCAGTACATACAGCATCAAAATAATGACGTTCCCAAGTAGAGCCAAATAATTTTTGGCTCTGCTATTATAACTGCAAAAGGAGACCTGGTTACCTCCATTCTCTGGCTAGGTCCATAGCAACACCATCTCAGTTTTTTTTTTTTTTTGCTACAGCAATATTGTCACTGAGCATCCTTTATTCTTTCTGATCAAAGCCATCAGAGGATGCTCTGCCTGTCTAAGTCTTCTCACCCAGGATCTGCATTGCAGCATTGATGTCAATACTGGAGGAGGTGCCTTTCTCTGTTTCCCTGGCATTGGTTCATTTATTCTGAATCCTTTGCCTGGACTTGCCATATTGGATTCAGAATGGGGAAGCATTTCAAGGGCGATCAGGTCCCAGTAGGCCTGAAAGAGGAAGTCCGGGGTCATAAATGTTCCTTTTTGCTTAGCAAGAGCTTGGAGAAGAGAGCAAAGAACTAGCCTCTGGGGAGAGGAAGAAAAAACCAAAGCACAAATCATCGAGTGAATTAGAGTGGCCACAAGAAAGTAGAAATTCTTATTCCACTGGTCCTAACACACAGCAGACTAAGGGAAAAAAAGAGAGAGAGAAATTATATAGCTGATATGAAAAATATAATTAAGCTTAATCAACAAACACTCATCAATTATATGATGAATATGTGAACACACATAATTAATAAAGTCATGTATTTTTAGAACTTCTGTACCTCCCAAAAAGAATGTGAACTTCTTTCAACTGTGTCCACTGATCAGTCACAAAAAATGATTATATACTAAGATGCAAAATTTTCATAGATCTTAAAACATAGAAATCATACAGATGTCATTCTCTGATAACGATATAACTAAAGCAAAAAATGATGCTATAGGATTAAATAAAAAGCCCCTTGATGGAAAGATGTCTTAGACATTGAAAAATGTTACTAAATACAGCATTCTTGGGCAAAGGAGACAACCAAGAAAATCCTAACAGGCTACTAAAAAATAATACAAGTGAAAACAGTGCTTATCAGAAGCCAAGGGGTGTTGCCGAAGTTATGCTCAAGGGTAAATGGACAGTTTTCAATGTGGTCGTTATTATCCTATGGGGTTCTGGGGACATGGGGAATATTCAATCTCATTCCAAAACCTGGCTAGTGGCTACATGGCCTCTGAGGCTTTGGTTTATCTTTATCTCCACCCTCTTCCTTTCTCTCCACATCCCATTCGCCCACAGGTTCCCTCTGAGCACCCGTTGTCTTGTCTCCCCAAAACATCTACTCCCTGCTCCATTCCCCACTCTCCCTTGGACCATTATTCCCCGCCCACCCCACAGGATGTCCCCTCAGTCTCCTCTTGCTAAAGCAAATGGAGGCCTGTCGTCCCCTCATGAGAAGCGTTCGCTGTGCTCTCTGCTGTCAGACTGGGCCACCGTGGACCTGTCCTGCACACCTGCTTTCAAGATCCTGCGCAAGTGCCACTGACCTCTAGCTCTGGTGGTCACCCGCTGCAGCTCAGGACCCGCCCTCTGCTTATACTTGATGCGACATCGTGGACAAATGCAAGTCATCTGTTGATTCGTCTTTCTCCCAATTGCTTATCATCTTCTGTGCCACGTCCCGCTGCCTTTATGAATCTCTTTGCTCCTCATCTTCCTCACTGTGCCTTTGCATAATACCTGGAGCACAGAAATACACGATAAATGTTTGCTAGATGGCGAAGCATCCTCAGGCCCAGAGCAGTGAGACACTCAAAAAAGCACTTCCTCACTTGTTGGCATTCATGCACTAAACTCTTGGGAAAAGAGAGAAATTATGTATTGTCTGGTGCCATGGAAGTGCTAAAAGAATTCACAAAAAAGAGGAAGATCGTGGTGTGGAACAGCCCAGGATGCCCTGATGTCGCTGGCTTGGAGAAATGGAAAGCACAGTGAGAATCAAGAGGCTCATGGCCTGGGAGCTCTGGGTGGAGGCATATGGCCCGGAGTGGGGAGTGTGTGGGCACGGTGTGGGGGGCACCTTCGCTGGATGGGAGACTCCCCAGTAAGGATCACAGGAGATGAGTTTGGATGATCCACACACATACCTCCTGGACACAATTTGGGTGCGAGTGGCCCCACCTCTTAGCTGAAGCAATCAGCCTCGCTCAGGCCAAGGCAGGTTTCTTTGTTCTTAGAAACCTTGCTCAGCTTGTATTAGCAACGTACACTGAGTCCGAATAGAATGTTCCCCCAGTGCAGACGATTTTACTCACTGTTTGCAAACTTAGGCTAAGAGAGTAAAGGAATCTGAGGTCAGACTGGAGTTAGTGTGAGTGGGAGAAACAGGGAACTTTCCTGAATGATTTGGATTTTTCCTTATGTGAATTTTCAACCCACATTGAACTGCAGCCAAATCTAGCACAACCACATCTCCCGTCTGAAGAGCCGTGCATATGGAAATAGCCCCTTAGACTCTTAGGATTAGTCACTTACTCTGCCTGCATTTCAGCGTGAATGCCTGGCCTGCAGCTCCGCGCCCTTCACATGTTGGGTCAAAATTAGTTAAATCAAAAGAATGCGTAGAGAGGAGATTGTGTTTAGCAAGCCATTGTGTGACGCTCTGATTAAGCGTGAGCCTTTTAGCATACCGTGCAGATGAGCCGCGCTGTTGTATTAATAAGTCATAAATTCCAAATAATTGCTTGATAGCATGAGAACCTGAAGCAATGTGTTCCTTCCCAGAATACTGATTATTCCCCGTCAGTAACAAAAGGCAAGAGAACCCGTTTCTGCAATTGTTTCCCTTTGGAAAGGAAAGAACGTTTTGGCCTGTCATGTTGATGGAAAACACTAAAAATTTCCTTGGTGATTCTTTTGTTCCCTTTCAGCTGAGCTTCTGGTTTATCCACGCCCTCGCAGACATAAACAGGGCAAGGTGAAAACTCTCTGTGTGAACCCGTCGATTTTCTCCCTGTTTGTGAGTCCCCATCAATGACAAGCGTCCTTTTTCTGGTCAGAGAAGGGAAATTCTGGTTTTGGAGCCAGCAGAGTTCCCAGGTACAAACAGAGCTTGCCCTGGGTGGGAGTCACAGCTCAAAGGTGGAGATGGCCAGTCTCTCACTGATCCTCAGACTCCAGTAGGCATTTCTGATGCTGGGAGGTCAGCTCTGAATCCAAGCCAACGCTGGCTGTTGGTTCCAATTAAAAAGCAATTGCATTCCCAGCAGTTCGAGGCTGCAGACAAAACTACAGCATGTTCAGAAAAGCATGATCTTTTCTGAGAGGCAGTTACTCCATCAAGGGGTAGATGCTGCAAGAGAGCACTAATGATGCTACATTTGCATGTGATGAAAACTGAAAAGTTCAAAGGAGAAACACAAAGGTAGGTGATTTCCTTTGGAGTTATCTGTAGATGACAGTGAGGCTTTTCTGTGGGTCTTTTTTTTCCCCCAACATCAAGCAGCCCATTTATTAGAGAGCAAACAGGAATTGACCTTTAGTCATACAGCATGGAAGCAGAGCAATCGCATTAAGGAAATCAAAGGTGGGAACGCCGAAGGGTCAGCGCTAACCAGCCTGGGCAGCAGTGTCATTCTGCAGACACTGTGGCCACGAGAGCAACTACTTTCCGCCAGCCACGAGCAGACTGTGCTTTCAGGGAAAGCCAATAATAGAGAGCTTGAAGTGACATTTCAGATCATTGTGTTTGGTCTCCTACCTGGTCAGATTTTATATCCGGGTATTTTTAGTAACTTCTCTCTATCCTTGTTGGCTCCAGAACACAGAATTTTAGAAAAATCGTAGCACTGAGAGTCAAGAACGCTGATGTGTTTCAGGTCTGGCTCACTCACTGTAAGACCCGGGACTGGCTAATTTTAATCCCAATAATCTATGATTTTATGATAAAACTATTCAACCTTGTCACCCAACACAAAGTTAGCATTTCAAAACAAACAAACAAAAAGGCCCTCAATCGCCACATTTTTATGATCAGATTAAGTTGGGTCGACCCATGTTTTTCTGTACAGTGCCAAAAAGTCATTCATGGGGTACACGTTGAGTATCCCAAATCTGAAATCCAAAATGTTCTGAAACCTGAAACTTTTTGAGTGCCAAGATGACGCTCAAAGGAAATGCTCATTGGAACATTTCAGAATTCAGAATTCTGGATTAGGGCTACTCAACCGGTTAAGTAGAATGCAAATATTCCAAAATCTGAAAAAATCTGAAATCTGAAACACTTCCGGTCCTGAGCATTTCAGGTAGGAGATATTCAGCCTGTCACTTCCAACCTCACATTTCTAGTTTTCCTTAAAGTGGAGATGGATTCCTGTTTCCTGCCCAGATAGCCTGTTTCAAGACCAACGTGACTGGCAAGACCTCCAGCACGACCGTGGTGGCTTTTGGTGGGGAGGCACCGAGCCTGGGGAGGGGAGGCACCAGGGGAGTCGGTGAGGCCAGAGCGCCAGCAAGTGGCATGCAGAGGCCCTCCCAGAGCCTCATGAAACTGAACAGGTGTTTGTCATATTTAATTTTCGATGTAATGGTTCAATTGGGACAGTCTCCAGACTGGCTTCCAACCTGCCAGCTTGCTCTGCTCCCCTTGTCCCAGGCTCTGTCACTCAATGACTTTCCCAGGCCTCCATCTGCCATGCAGCCCCCCAAGTCGTGGTACCGTCGGCTGCAGGTGTGGCTTTTCCAGGCTCTGACGCTCTTGTCCATCTGTGCTTGAGAAGCAAAGTGCTTTCTGCCTCCTTATTCTGCAACTCCTTTTCCCTCCAACGGCCTCTGAATGGATGAGGCCACAAGAAGAGGCTCAGCCTTCCCCTGGCTGGACAGGAGGACAGTAAGCAGGTTTTCTCTGATGAGGCCAGGGGCGGAGGCAGGAGCCCTTATCTCTCAGCTCTGCTGTGGCAGGGACAGCGCAGGAGGCAGGACAATTCCGAGCGTGGGCTCAGAGACCCAGGTCCCAGTTCTGGAGGTGGCTCTTTGCTGGACTGAGCTTCCGGAAGATGGCGCCAGTGCCTGTCCAGACGCCCTCAGCCATCTGAGACAACCAGAGGGCGGTGCTTTGCAGATTGTCAAGGTCTGGACGCGTATGTCTGCAGGTGGTCTAGACCAAGGCTCTACCTAGAACCTGGGTCTGCTCTTGGAGCCTGAGGTGGGCGGTTCACTGCAGCGTCTGAAGCTGAACTTGAAGATGACTAAATCCCAGATTCCTTACTCCGTCTCCTGAGGGACCTGATTACTTCTCCTGCCCTCGCTCTGTCCTCAACTCTCTTGCTGGCACCTTTCTTGTCACATAAGCTAACCAGTCTCCTTCCTTCCTAGCTGCAGCCTCTCTCGTAGAGATAACACGTGGTCCCTAAGCCACCACTGTCCCCCTCTCTACCCTGGATCTCTCCTCTGGAACCGCCATTCCTCCAGTGTCCTGAGCCCCGCCATGTGATTGTTTTTGGGTTCCTATCCTACTGGCCCACTCTGCCCTTCCTCATCTTTCTAACCTCCCCTGCCATTTCCTCCTCTTCCTGAGGGAATCCGTCTTTAGCTCAAGAACTGCCCAAACAGTAGCTTGACTTAATCTGAAAACATCTTGCTTTCTCCTTCTCTTTAATTTAAAGAAGATGTCCTATTCTTGAAACTTTTGTGAGACATGGTTAGAGGCTGGAGGTAAAAGACCTGGATTTCCCGTGGGAAAGAGGAGGATGTACCCCCTTTAAGGATAAGCGCTCGCCCTCATCGTGCGCCTGCCCACCGCACATCCTCCATCCACGACAGTCTCTGGGTCACCATGCAAGGGCACTTTCTATACTGTGCGGGGATGGCTGGGCTCTTAGACTCAAGGGCAGACTTGGAGACCCTCTTCACAGATGCTGCGTAGACAATTGACTCCTAGTTATCCATGCTTAGTGGTCAGGGGAAGGAAGACCCACTGACACCGTGCCCAGTAGACTTCTCTCTAGGTGGAGACTGTACCCACGTTTGTATTTGGCCATAGTGTCCCTCTGGAGAGTACATCAGGGAAGTTGCCTCTGTTGACCAAGAACATCACCAGCTTTGGAGCCACTTCTGCTCCCAAGTATATCTCCTGACCATGGGACTCCCACATGGACGCAGAGCCCAGGCTTCAGGTGTTCTCTGTCATTCATCATTACCAATGAGATTCCAAAGGAGGAAGTGAAGTTCCATCCCTTCCCCCTTGCCCCTAAAATTAGCTGGAAGTGGGAGGTGACAGAGGTCCCTTCATTTTGCTTTTGGTATAATACAGGGGGAAATGTGAACCTTTTGACTTTTCTCTTTCATCAATACATAGCTCATTTTTCACAATTTCTGAAAGTTTTCTGAGACCATTCTTCTCACCCAGAGGTAATTTTGAAATAAGATGGAATTAATAGAAAAAGGCAGCAGACCTTTTGACAGAAAAGGAGTAATTGTCAGAAGCATAAAGCCTTCTCAATGTCACATTTCTGCTGACCTCTTCAGATATTCTGGTTGTCATTTTTTCTGGCATCAGCAAGCATGTTTTTTTTTTCCTTTTGGTTAAATATCAGGTTTATTCTGATTCTCAATTCACATCAGCTTGCAAATTCAGATCACACTGAAGACCAAATTACTGCCTTTGGGACAATGGCCTTTGTCTAGTTGCTAACAGGGGATTTAGTAAATAGCCCAAGAGACAGGATATGGGTCCGAGATTTCACTGGGTTGCATTTTTTGAAAACTCCGTTAATTATAGGCTTAAGTCATATATTCAAATGCAGATATGAGAAATACAGAATTTTCATATTTTAATTGGATCCTTAGGTAAAGAGAGTTTTAGCTGGGTGAGTATTAATTCAGTCTGAGCAACTCTGCTGGGAATGCACTTGCTTTTTTTCTGAGCTCCTTTCATTTTTTCTTCCTTGCCTTACGTCTGTGCTCTCATGACACCCTGAAAGTCTTCTTTTCTTCTCAGTGTACCTGAGATACTCATAATTGCTTCATTAGCTCCCTTCTCTGTTAGAGTACAAGCTCCCTAAGAAGAGAGTCTGTGTCTACCATATTCATTAGTGTATCTCCTGACCAACCCAGCATGGCACCTGGCATGCCGTTGGCCTTCACGGAACATTTGTAGGAAGGAAGGAAGGAAGGATGGATGGATGGATGGGCAGATAGTGGATAAAAATAATTATTTTTTCTTTCTTCTATTGTCGACAGCCATGATAAGACTATAACATCCTAAGATAGATATAAAACTTCAATTGTGCATTAAAGGGTTCCCTTGGTCCCTCTTCCAGCTTGGCCACATATTGTGTCACTAGGAAAGGGCTCTTGTCCTCTTTCCTTAGAAGCTGAGTAAAGTATTTTTCCTTCGATCATGGTCCTTGGGGCTCAATATTTTTTCATCTGTCAACAAGAAAAAGAAGGTCATTCCTGATGGATATCGGGGGACCTGTTTGTTTTCACTCCTTGGAGATCCAGTAGACCCCATGTTGCAGTCTGCCCAGCTCCTTTGCTGTGAGCTTTTCTGGCTCTTGGTATTTGGGGGTGATGGCCCTGCAGCAAAAGAACCTGGTGGGCAGGACCACAGGCTGCACAGCTTGGGAGCACACCGTACAGGGGAATAGGGACCCAGCACAGAATCTGCATGAATAGAGCCCCTAGAACATGTAGCACGGTGGCCTTGCCATTGGATGGGAAGAAGGCCTGCTCTGCAGGCTCACACTCTGAGAGTGCCCCGTTGTGTTAATCAACCTGTTCTAGGCATGCTTCTCCTGGGGCTTTCCTAGCATAGAAAATGAGAGCGTGATTTCCCCAGTGTTAGGAGCATCAGCTCCAACACAGACACAAAGGTCTTTAAGACTTACTGAGAGCATCTGGAACCCTGGGACTTCCAAGAAGTCCTGTTGTCCCTGGAATGAGTGGCCCTATCTGCAAGCCCTCTGTGGGCCGGTCCTCGCACACACCCATGTCTCTCCCAGCCTCTGCCAGCTTTAGTCTTGAATGCAGCCACATACCCTGACTCTTGCCTTGCCTGCTACGACATGAAGTTCATGTCACTTCAGGATCCAACCCTTCTGGGACGTGACAGCTCTCAGGAGCTGACCTGACTGTCTGGGTTGGTCTTCGTCACGTCGGTGTGTGGACTGAGAGACTGCCTTCTGGTCTGATTAGAGACAGGAGGAGTGGGAGGATTGGGAAGAACACAAACTCTTCAGACAGTCCTCCCTAAATATGGATTGTCCCAGCCGAGTTCTAAGACACGGTAGGTAGCAGGGAGTTGACAGCAGTGCTCTTGGGTGATGTTTGGAATGTCTCTTACAAGACCCTGAGCTGGACTTTGAGGGATTCCCAGGGAGATGATCTTCAAGCCTGGTCTTTCCTCCCTGGCCCATCTGATCTCACACCTGTCTCCCCTCTCCTCACCATCTCCTCCTACCTGCATCATGTTCCTATTCAAGGCTGGGTCTCCTCTGAACAAGTGCAACATTTGGCTTGTGACACAATTCACCTGCCTCTCGTCTCCTGGGGCTGAACTTTATCCTTCCTTTCAGACTGGGGGCTCCTGAGCCCCCTGACAAAGGCTATCACAGCAGCACAGAGCACCTGCCTTCCCGAATACAAACTCTGCCTCTGCATTGACTAGCTCCATGGCCTTGGGCAAGGTACTTAATCTCTCTGCGCCTCTTTTTCCTCATCAGCAAGATACCTGCTTCCCAGAATTTTTGTGAGGTTAAATAATAAATATATACCAATGGCTAAAACAGTGCCTGGCACCACGGAAGCCCTCAGTAAGTGAAGCTCCTGTTACTGCTTTCCATGGTGCTGCCCCTGGCATGGGGGTGCCAGGAACATAAGCCTGGGTGTGCACAGACAGCACACAACGTGAGCATGCAGCCGTCTCCTTCCCTCTCTTCTGCTATTCCACTGCCTCCTTCCTCCCTTCTCCCACCACCAGGCAATGGCAAGAGGAAGGACAAGCACTCAGCTTGCTTAAGGACCCAAAATATGGATTTAGTGAACCAATGCGTCCCGAAAACCAAGGTGCGGAGACAGAGTGAGGAGCTGCCCACGTGGGAGGAGTAGCCCTGGGGCCAGTGTGCCCCTGGTGTTCTAGGTAATCAGTTAGGGGCTGAGGGAAATTAAACCAGGTCTTAAAAGAAATCAAACACAAGAAAAAAATTGTATGAAGGAGAATGAAGAAAAACAGTGGTTTCATCAGTAAGCTTCATTCATTGTGCTAGAACACCTGTTCTCAAACCTTTTGGCTCTAGCACCCCTTGACAATCTTAAATATGATGGAGGACCCCAAAGAGTTTTTGTTTAGGTGTGTCCTATCGATCAATTTTTATTAGATTAGAAATTAAAATGGAAAACTTTTAAAATATTTATTAAGTCATTCAAAAGCAACAATAATAAACCTATTTCAGGTTGACATAAAATAACACATTTTTGTGACAAATAACTGTATTTTCCAAAACAAAAAAATACAAAGAAATGAGAAGCAGAGTGGCACTGCTTTACCTTACTGCAAGTCTCTTGATGTGTGACCCAGTAGAGGACAGAGCAATGACATCATCAGAGCAATGACATCATCCCAGGTGCCGTGGCCTCTGGAAAACTCCACTGTACACTCATGAGAGAAGGAAAGTGACAAAGGCAAATGACATCCAAGCATAACTATGAAAATTGTTTTGACCTTGTGAGCCCCTGAGAAGGCCTCGGGACCCCCAGGGGTTCCATGAGCCAAACTTTTAAAATTGTAGCTGAAGAGCATAGTCCAGCCTTTATAAAACCAGACTGCAAGTATTTGATTATCCCTTAGAGACTTATGTTTTCTTCTCCTCTCTTTTTAAATTGCTTATAATTTTTTGGTTTTTTTTTCACTGGAGATGGAAGTGACAGTCGAAGGGATGCCTGGGAAAGTCCCCAGATTGCCTGGCATTCGGGTGTTAGTATAGACAGGTACGTTTCCCTTTGGGGCCTTACTTTTCCAGTTTATGAAATAAATGAGTGCAGGAGTCTCCCAAGGACGGACAGCCTATGTTTCTCTGAGACTTAAACTAGAGAGACCAGATGCGTTTTCCATCTGTTATGGGCTCAGTTGTGTCCTCCAAAATTTCATACGTTGAAACCTGAATCCCCAGTACGTGCACATGTAACTGTCTGTATTTGGAAATAGTGTCTTTAAAGAATTAAAACAACATGAAGTCACTGGGGTGGGCCCTAATCCACCATGACTGGTGCTTGTATTGGAAGCAGTGATCAGGGCACCTACACATGGCGGGAAGACTGTGTGAGGACACAGGGAGGGGACGGCCATCTGTAAGCTCTATAGGCCAAGGAAAGAGGCCTCAGAAGAAACCAGCCCTGCTGACATCTGGATCTCAGCCTTCTAGCCTCTGAATCCTAAGAAAGTAAATTTCTGCTGTTTAAGCCGCCAGTCTGTGGCACTCTGTCACGGCAGCCCGAGCAAACCGACACACCACCCGTTATGCTCCCTAAGCCGTTGCTTTGCGCTGAGGCTTCCCTCTTTGTTTTCAAGATCATTCCTCTGCAAGAGGATGAGTGACCACTGTTTAGGGGCATAAGCTAAAGATTCTTCTGAAACAATACACCATCTGGGCGGCTCAGCAGACCTGAGCACTGCATGTGGCTGTGACGCTCATTTGCTTTGGCTGTTATCCAAGGGGACAGAAAGTGAGAAACTATGGGCATCTTCAGGGCAGTACTAATCCACTGTCGATTTAAGAGAAATCAAGAAATGAGATCGAGTCTCCAGCATCTGCTGAGTCTCACGCTAAGCCTTGGGGAGAGAGGATGGCCGCAGCCTGGAGCGGACGGTGACAAGAGCCTCAGTGTCCTCAGACTGGCTTCAGGAGCAGTCAGAGCCGGGTGATGGGTTCTGGACGCCAGGCACACACGCCTGAGGAACCTTGAGTCTGTCTGCATCAGCGCAGATGAGGAAGAGGTTCTGATGTTTATCGATCGATGTCCAATTGCCTGTGACCTGGGGGCAAAGGAACATGCACTAATAAAACCTCAAGCTCAGTCTTTCCCAAAGTCAATTCCTTGGAGTGCAGTTCCATGGGTTGTCGTAGGTCTTCTGCAAAAAGAAAAGGAGTTGTGTGTTTCCAGACACACTTGGAAACCTGCAACGCAAGCAGAGTTAAATGGGCTTCACTGCCACGTGGTCCTCTCAGCATCTTTACGATGCTATGTGCATTATAAGTGTCTAAGAGAGGGACATTTCCCGAGCTGATGCTTCCCGTGCATCTGCACCCAGTTATCCGCACTGGGAAACACCCTCCAGACAGCCCACAGGGCTCGCTGCAGGTGCCCTGAGATGTCCCAGTGGCGGGCAGTGGGTGGTCACGGGGCAAATGGCCAGAGGGGCGAGATCAACAGAGACCACCAATGTGGGCATGACCACAGCCTCCTCCTCCTCCTCCTCCTCTTCTTCCTCCTCTTCCTCCTCCTCCTCCTCCTCCTCCTCCTCCGCTGTCAAGAACTCACAGGACCTGGCAGGTAGATAATGGATAATAAAATCTATTACATCCACAGTTTAAAAAAATTATTGTGATGCCCTCACTATAACAGACAAGGGAAATGCATATTGCAATGCTCTGGCACAGCTATTAGCTGCCAAGAACATCCCCATGGACTTCCACATCCCTCTTAGGGCAAAGCCAGCTCCCCCAGGGTCCCCAGGGCCACAACAGTCTCAGCCCACCCATGGCCTGCTTTCCTGTTAATATCAGGGCTGGGATGGCCCCCAACAGGGCAAAAATTTGTTCTCAGAGGAGGTTTCAAAAGAGTATTACTCTTTTTATGTGTAGATCACAGATACACACAGCACACAACAGAGAGACAGCATATCTACGGTATTAAAATTTCATGGTGGGAGCAGGGAAGGGATTTTGGGAGAAAAAGTCTACAAATGCCCCATGGAGGGATGACAATGAACAAAAGTTTGAGAAACGCTGATGTATAGTGAAGGACCAGATCTTTTCTTATTTCCGATCTATCATGGGATGATACTTTTATAAAATACGGTACCAATGAGTTACTAGAAAAAAACTGGAAAAAAAGAAACAAACATAGCCCCAAGTTTTTAAATTAGATTCAGCCAACACAAAATTGCCCTGTTAAATTGCTATAAATGCTTTTAAAGCTTACGCACAATTTCCATCCGAATCTTTTTGAAGACATTCGCGGATGGGCACCGGTCCCTGGGCAACTCTTTGGGCAGCCCTGATCCGTGGGAAATGAGGCCGGGGAGAAGCAGGCCTTGGAGAGGGATTGGAAGGACCAGCAGGAGTTGACTGGAGGAGGAGAGGAAGTGTCTCAGACAGAGGACCTGGGCAGGGGCACGGAGTGACAAGTGCGTGGCACATGTAGAGTGGCCAGTGACAAGTTATGGCTCTAGCAGAGAGTGAGGGAGGCTGAGGAGGAGGGGAGGCCATGCAGGAAGGCAAGTGGAACTGCTCCAGGAAGGAACTGGACCCCTCACCCCCCTGTCCTGCAGGCTGCATTCACACCATGTTCTAATCATGTGGCCCTTAATGCTTTGGGGTCAGTGGCCACTTTGAGAATCTCATGGTGCCTGTCTATGGAACCCCTCCCTGAAGACAGTACAAACTCAGGACATTATATGAACAATCTTGGGAGCTGATTTTGGGATCCCCTAAAGCCCATCCAAAGTCTCGGGTTTGGAATCCCCCGTAAACAGTTGAGCTGATAAACCCTCTTTGTGTCCTCGTTCCTTCGGGCAGCCCATGTTCATTGTGTCCTGACCAACTGCTGACTCTGAGTAGACACAGGACAGTCACCACCCAGAGATCATTAGCCCAGGTTCCAGACATCTGGGCTCACTACTGAGGTGAAAGCTAAACCCTTCCCTTGGCAGAGCCTGGTGCTGGAGGAGCCAAGGTTACACCCAGGACAGCCAGTGAGAATGAAGGTCTCTGCGTTCCCCCACACGCCAATGAGGCCCCCAGTGCAGCGGGCCCCTCTGCCTCTCCTTGGCCTCTTCTTGTCAGACGTACTCTGTTGTCCATCTCTTTCATGGCCCTCCTGGTTTCATCAGATGAGCTATGGTGGCCAAGGACACCCAGGACCGGAATTTCACTGAGGTTTGAAATATTTAGTGGGTAATCTTATCAGGGTGTGGAATGTACAATTGAGCCAGCAAATGGAAATGTACCCAGAGAGGCAGCTGGTGTAATTGGCCCTCACAAACACACAAGAAGTGCTCTTCTAAAAATACCAGGCGACTCATGCTGGCAGGCCAGAGGCACAACTCAGCGAGGGCTGAGAACAGCCAGGACAAAACGTTTGGATCTTCCAGTGCAACCTGGAGATCACAGGGCTTGGGATTGAGGACACAGGGAGAGGTGCCATTTTGGATAGAAAGAAAAAAAGCACATTTGACATGGGCCACACTGTCAGACCTTCTGCCCACCAATACTACGTGTTGATGCTGATAAACTCGGTTGCAGATACTTCATTCATTCATTCCACAGCTATCCATTGAGCATGGCTCTGCACCAGGCCCCGTTCTGGCACTGGGTGTGTAGGAATGAAGAAAACAGACATAATCCCTGCCCCCACGGAGTGGACAATGAGCAAACAAATGTATAATTTGGAGTAAGGACACAGGTGGGGAGGGGAGGTTGTTTTGAGTAGTGTGGGCAGGGAACATTGTGAAGTAAGGAAATATTTAAGTGATAAATCTGAATGAAGTAAGGGAACAAGTCATGTGGGTTTCTGGGGGAAGAATATTCCATGCAGAGGGGACAGCAGGTGCAAAAGCCCCTCAGCAGAACGAGCCTGGTCCAGTCAAGGGACAGCAAAGAGGCCACTGTGGTTGGAGTGACATCAGAGAAGGTGGGGGTGGGAGGAGACACGGGCAGAAAGTGGGAAGACAAACCACCATCTGCCATCACTTGGATGTCGGTGTGTGCTCTGGGTAGAGTGGGGCCATGGGAGGGTTTTGAGCAGAGGATGATGCACGGTATGGTTAACCTTGTATGTCAAAGTGCCTGGCCACGGGGTGCCCAGATTAAACAGTATCCTGGATGTATCTGTGTGGGTGTTTGTGGGTGACATTAGCATTTGAATGGCAGGATCCAGTGTGGGTGGGCCTCATCCACCCACACGAGGGCACGACTAGAACAAAGGTGGAGGAAGGAGAAAGTCACTGCTTTTTATCTGCCTGACTGCTGAGCTAGGACATCTCATCTCATCTTCTGTCCTCAGGGATTCACACCATCGGCTCCCCTAGTTCCCAGACCTTTGGGCTTGACTGAATTACACCACTGGCTTTTCTGGGTCTCCAGCTCGCACAGGGCAGATGGTGGGACGTCCCAGGCTCCATAACATACATTCCATTGGTCCTGTTTCCCTGGTGAACCCTGACTGATACTGACATACTTTGATTTATGTTCTGAAAGGATACCGCCTTGCTGCATGGGGCAGGAGCAGAAACGAGGGCCCACTAGGCAGTTACAGTGGTCATAACCCAGGCGACAGGTGATGGTGGCGTTGACTCCGACTGGCAAGTGGAGGTGTTCTTAGCCGACTGCAAACTTTGAGGAAGAAAAGAATCAGCCAATAACATTTGAAGATGTTGAGGGCCTGATGTAAGTCTAGCATCCCTCGCAGGGGCCCGGGAGCCAACGTCAAGTGGGGATGCTGTGAAGGGTCCTTTAAAGGAGCTGGAGATGTTTGGTCTAAAGAAAGAAAGAAAAAAGGCTGGGGCTGAGAGCCCTTCCTCAGAGACCTGGAGAGACATTCTCACAGGGACCCTTCAGGCTCAAGGTAAGGAAGAGCCTTGTGTCCAGCCAAGCTCTCCCACCGTGGGACAGGCTGCTTTGGTGACTGTGAGCTCTCGTAGCTTGAAGCGAGGCCCCAGGGGACCACTTGCCGGGGTGCTGGGGCGCTGGGAGTCACTCCAATTCAGACTGCCCACGCATTCATCACTCCTGTGACAAGGATGCGGTTCCTGCTGTGTGCTGGGCACTGGTCTGAGGCTGGGATTCAAGTATTAAACAAGAACCAGTCCGAATTCCCAAAGAGTGGAGGTGATGGTGGATGCTCTGGTGGGGAGAGAGGGTGCCTGAGGGGCTCCCGTGTAGGCTTACGGTCAGTAGGGTGAGATGCATGACCCAGCTCGAGAGCACGATCACCGTGAGCCAACGAACGGAGTTAAATGCATCATGTGCTGCATTTAAATGTGTTGGGGACGAGGGTGAGAAGAGAACCCGGCACCTCCCTAGACCAGAAAATATGGCCAGAGCATAGCCAGCAAGACGGGCCTTGTTCTCTTAAGGCCGGGACTGGGAGGGGCCTTGTGAGGGGGAAGCCTGTCTTAATTGCAAATTTTGACATTTTCCTCCTCATGCATTTTCTGCATTATTTTTGATTTTTCAAATAGTGCATCAAAATAGCATTTTTCTTGATTCTTGAGCAGGAAAGGGGGATCCTTAAATGTTGTTCACAGAGAATGACCCTGGGAATGTAGCAGTGAAGAAAACAGCCTTGGTCCCTGCCATTTCCACCTGCTCACCCCGGACTCAGCCCTGCTCTGGGTGGGGGAGGATTCTCGTGCAACGTGGGGAGTTTGCTCATCATAAAATCTTAGGGAGGTCAAACCATGACTTGCCTACCCTGACACTTCACAAAGGGGCAGACTGAGGCTAGACAGCTTGTCCTGGGGGCCAGGGTAGCCCACAAGTGGCCGATGCCCTTGGACAGGGTTCCCCCGGAATCTGTCTGAGTCAGGGGCACAGTTCTGTGACCAGGCAGCGCGTGTTCAAGGGGAACGTGGCCCAGGAGGCGGATGCGGCTGTTGGTATTTACCACCCCATTATGTATTTATTCAGGGGGACTGGCTGTTCTCTCGGCTAATCTCCATATAATATGCCTCATTGCCCTCGGAAAGCCCCAAGAGGATTCTAGTAGCATTTGTTGGGTTGAATTTGTTCTTGAAGTTCTGTTCCCGGTAGCTCATTACTCACTCACTTGCAAATACCAGAGAGGAAGTGAGTCATCCTAGAGCCCAGCTTCTCACCAGTGACGGTGAATCCAGGGCAGAATTGGCATGTGCAGGTGGGAACCAAAGGAAAACGCCCAATTTTTGCTTTTCATTTAAAGCCCTGCGCTCAGCTACATCAAGAATTGCCAGGGCGGTCGGCCCTGGACAAAGCAGAGATGGAGGGCGGGGGGCTTGTGTGCAGGGTCCGGCCCATGCTCGGAGGGGACACCCACATCTCAGTGGAACCCTCCCTTAGAAGGCCCCTCCCCTCCCTGCCAGGCCCACCTACCCCTTCCTAGTACCTGCCCTCCAGAGGACCACGTGCCTCCCCACTCCCTTCAGGGTGTTCGCGTTGGAACTCTGGCCTTGGAGAGAGAGGACCAGCCCCAGCAGGGATGTGATGACGTGGGTGGCCTTCAGGCCCAGGTGACAGTGGCCTGTTTGGTCAGAGTGGTCTTCCTAGGCCCCCACAGCACCAGTCCCTGCACTTGCTGCCCCCCACACCCCCCAGACCTCTGGCCTGGGCCGGTCCCCGGCTTTGGCTGCTCTTTGAGCATTTGTGCTCATTACGTGTTCTGGGCCATTTACAATCCCTCTTCGATCCTGGGTGACTTGCCCTTTCCACCCTCTCTCTGGAGGACCGTCCTGGGCACAGTCACCAAGGATTAGGCCGAGGCAGCCAGACTTATTTATCTTCAGCCTCCAGCACTGAAAGGTTGTTTATAAGCAAGAAGCGCTATTTCATTAAATTCTGCTTTCTCCCCCAAGCGCTGTTTCCAACAGCATCCATCTCCTGCCCTGTGTGGCAGCCCAGCTGCCATCCCTGGAGTGCGGGATGAGGTGCAGGCCCCCCCACTTCCCTGAGGGCCACAGCCCTAGAGCTATGAAGTCCCCCGGCCAGCCTGGCTCTTTTTGGTGCCCAGTTTGGGCCACTGTCTGTGAGAAGGGCCACATGAAGCTGGGCAGGCCTGGAGTGAGCCACCGATGGACACCTCTGTTCCCAGTTAGAACCCACCTTTGGGTGACAGGGCCTGGGAGACGGGGGACAGACTGGTGAGGACCAAGCACCATGTGTCTGCCCTGCTGGAACGAGGAGCCTCTCCTTAAAGAGTGACTTGGAAACAAATTGGGGAGCATTTTTCTTTACACCATGGTCTGTAAGCCACGGATTTCAAAGTTGCACAATTCACCCTCGAACAACACAGGTTTGAACTACGTAGGTCCCTTATCCGGGGATTTTTTTTCCTGCCTCTGCCACCCCTGAGACAGCAAGACCTACCCCTCCCCCTCTTCAGCCTACTCAATGTGAAGATGATGAGGATGATGAGGATGAAGACCTTCTACTTAATGAATAGTAAATACCTTTTCTCTTCCTTATGATTTTCTTAATAACATTTTCTTTTCTCTAGCTTACTTTATTGTAAGAATACAGCATATGATACATATAACATACAAAATACATGTTGATTGGCTGTTCATGTTATCGGCAAGGCTTTTGGTCAGCAGTAGCCCATTAGTGGTTAAGGTTTTGGGGAGTCAAAACCTACACGTGGATTTTCATCTGTGCAAGGCTGGAACCCCTAACTCCTGCCTTGTTCAAGGCTCACTTATCTAAGCCAGAAATAAAATATATCCAAGAGGAATGTGAGATATTTGTTGGGTAGGAGGATAAAAGATCATTATTAGAAAAACAAAGACGACTTTTCCTGTGCTTCATGGACTGACTCATGGAGGATGAGGACAACACATAAATCCAAAGTTGCAGTCCACACTCTGCCGCTTAGTAGCTGTACAGCAAAAGTTATTTAACTTCTCATAGTTTTGGTTTTTTATTTATAAGTGAAAATCATAAACCTTTGTAGAATAATGGTGAGAATTAAATGAAATAATATATAAAATGCCTAGTTCAGGGCCTCGCACATCATAGATGCTGAAAACACTCTGGATGTCATTGTAATTATTATCTTTAAGATGGCTCTAACGTCACTCCTCAGTGAAGGCCACGGGACCATAGTGTTGACTCAGGGAGTCCCTTTTATGTCCAGAGACCAGACTCCCATGGGAATTCTCATTCCCCCGCCTTACTATTTTGATATTCAGCAACTCAAATCCTACGATGTCAGAGACGTCACTCTGTGTGGGGATTCTGTTTCCTTCCACTGAACCTGCACCCAGAGATGCTCCAAAAGTGATGGCAGGGGAACTCTCACCAGGGAATGCCCCAAAGTGTCCTGAGATGGGGCCAGTTGGGATTCCAAAGAAAGAAGCAATGGCAGCCGCAGTGATCCATTCAAAGCATCCCTTAGGAGGACTTAGGGATGGAGTGCTGCAGCCATCCTCATCGTGGACAGAGCCAAAAAGGGTATGGAAAAGGGGTGTCCTACCAAGGTGTGTCCATACGGAGGTCAGGGTGTGGAGTTTTTATGAGGGTTTACGGAATTTGGCTCAGGGCCGGGGCCAATTTATTTCAGTGTTTGAGCGACAACCTAGATGCCCGAATTGGTGCCTGAGAATGGGTTTGGGTTCAAGGCTATTGGGGAAAATGTGCAGCTGGCGGGTTGGCAGAGCGGTCAGGGCACAGAAAGAAAGCAGGGGAGCTGGGGAACCCTGCAGATTCCGGTGAGGAGTGAGAGGAGCGGGGCACCAGCCCTCACTGACCCGACCACGTGGTGGGGACACAAACAGGCAGGCAGAGTGGCGGCGCCTGGCTGGAGAGGCACAGGATGCATCCGTGGGGTGCACGGCTGCAAGGAAGGGCTGGGGAAGCTTCTAGAGAAGGTGGTTTTTCGATGTCCTGAAGGATGAGTGGGAGAGGTGGGGGTGAGAAATGTTTTTCTGTCTCCTGCAGAATTGCAGAGGGCAGGGCGTGTCCCTGGGGGACCGAGAAACTTGACTGTGGCTGGAGCAAGAGAGACCCGCAGAGGAGGCCAGAGCAGGTCAGCAGAGACCCCTAAGGGCGGTGTGGAGCCCCTGAGGACACGGGAGACGGGCAGTGCACGGTCAGATGTGCACTTTAAAAGCTCCCTCTGAAGGAAATGTGAATGGTGGACTCAGGGCACGTGGGACGCGGGGAGACCAATTAGGAGGCAGCTGCAGTCCTCCAGGGAGATGATGACAGATAGAGGGAGAGGCGTGGGGAGGATGGATGGATCTGACACACGGCAAAGGGCCACGTCTCCGTGTAACGGGGAAGGTGGAAGCGGCGACGTGCAGGCAAACTAGCTGGGCCATGAGGACTGAGCAGCTCCCGCCTGGGGGCTTGTCTGCTGGGTAAATAGCAGGCCATGTCACCAGCTGAAAGTGAGGGGCAGCTGGAGCCTGGAGAACAGGGAGGACTGAAATAGCTGCAGCGATGGCCCACAGGGGAGTTTTCCCGGGTGACTTAGCAGGCTTCTCTGGCTGTGTCAAGCAAGGTCCCAGTTCAGGTTTGAGGACATACATTGAGAGTGACAACTCTGTGCGCTCGTACGCTTTTGTCCAGCAGTTAGTGGTTTGGATATGGGTCCGGAAAATGCAGGCTGTTGGTCCAATCCAAGGTGTGGTTTTGGCGAGTGAGTGCAACAGAAGGGCGGGGGTGTAAGAGGTGACATAAGGACAAGAGGGTATCAAAGTGATGGAGAGCGGACTGTGAGCCGAGAGGGAAAGGAAGAGAAAATGGAAAAATGGGGGGAAGTATGCACAGACCGCCAGGGGCCACATCCCAGCTCAATCACCGCCTAACGTGGTGACCCGGAGCAATTTGCTAAAACTCTCTTTGCCTCAGTTTCTTTATCTGTAAAGCGTAGCGCACAATAGTATATAACTTACGGTGTTATTATGTGGTTGCATGAATAATGAGTTAGTAAATGTGAAGTGCTTAAAACATAGGTGTTAGCACTCTTTCCTTTGTTGTCATTAATATTATTTTATCATTACAGCCACCCAGTGGCCTAAGGCCCTCCCTCTGAAGAGGTTTAGTGGGAGTACGTGAATGAGAGAACCAGAAGAAAAAGAGTCTGAGGTCAAAGTGAGCCAGTACACATGTGTAACCATGGGAACAGGGATTGCCATGGAGGACCGGGTCACTGTCTTGGTAGGCGCCTCGCAGACTGGGATCTTGTGGCTGTACATAGCCATCGTTTTAGGCCATCTGCTCTATCTGGTGAAATGAGTGGCACAAGCGCTAGGTGTTGTGGTGGTAGGTGAAGAAAGGAAGCTGTTTCTGCCCCGGAGCATTAGGAAAGGGCTTCCTGGAGGAGGATCCCTGGGCCTTGAAAGGTGGGTGGGGTTTGGCCTTTGCCCACCAGTGTCCTGGAGATGACAGCTGTCCATCACCCTCGGCTGACATCTCTGTTCTGCCTCCAGAGGCTCTGACACTGAGCATGCACAGGGAGGGCCCTGGGGAGGGGCGGGCTCGGCTCCAGCAGGTGAAGCTGAACTCTCTGTTACCTCTGCCATGGAGACGATTAATTGTGAGCAGCCTGGCAAACATTTAAACCTACCTAAACCATGACACACAACTGAAAGCGGCAAGTAGGAAATGCTTTAAGCTATTAAATGCTTTGTGAGCATGCACAAAATCCTATTATCCCCAGTATATATTGAAAAGCTAAAAACAGCAAACTTTCTGGTGCTCATAAAACATTGTTCCTCCTTGCAACTTGGAGCTTTCCACTATTGCTTCATCCATTGGAACCTTCAGGTAATCTCATTCACAGGGGGATGAGCTCTGACAAGGCAAAGGAGAGGATGGCTGATTGCGGGAAGATCGTGGCCCTTTCATGAATATATCTCTGGCACCATTTGCTCTGAATAAGGATAGTCATTTCTCGCAATCTGGAAACCACGTTATTTAGAAAATTAGGATAAGTGCAAAACAAAGCAAGAGTGGGAAAAAAATAACTTTCATCTTAGAATGTCAGGATGCTGACAAAATGATAAATCATGCAACATTTTCCCCATAAGATTTGCACGAATGTGATTTCTCTTGGTTACTATTCCACTACAGTAGTGAGGGTAAATTTTTAAACCCATCATATAATACAGTCCCTTTGCAAGGAAGAAAAGATCAAAATATCCATGCAGACTTCTCGTTGCTAATGAAAATCAAGCACTTCTTTGGCTTGATTTTACCTCTTGTAAAAACCTGTATTTGTGGAGAGATGAAAAAGTTTCTTGTAATCTATATTCTAAATTTTTTAGATGACAGTGGCCATAGCCCCAACTTAGCCTGGAGTCCACACAGCTTAAAGGAGTCTATAAAAATATCCACGTCTGTAAACTTGGTCAGGGATATAAAGTACGTGTTGACGTTCTCCAATCTCTGGCCAATGTTAGTGTTTGTTTCTGTTGTGAATGTAGGCTGTAGATCTCTGTACCATTAGCAATATCCGTGCCTTGGTCTCTTATGGTAATAACAACATGTTCATAGCATATTTTACCTCTGCGGCTATCTTGAAATACTTAGATATCCTCTTGACTACCCTCAAATTTATGATAGTAAAACTAACACCAGAGTTTCTTACTTAAGGTGCTAAAAAAGCACATGTATTACTATGTCATGATTTTTAAAAAAAATCAATAACCATATTTCAACATAATTAGTTTCTTTTGTAATTTTGGACATTTTGTTTTATTGAATGCATTTAAAAATATTATTCTTGGAAGGGATCCATAGGTTTCACCAGACTGCCAAAGGTGTCTGGGCCACAGAGGTTTAAGGAGCTCCACCTGGCTTCAGACAAGTAGATTCAGATTCCGGGCTCCTCCCAAGGACCCCTAAAGCAGCACCTTAGCGAATGGGACCTGGGTATAACAGACCATGTTTAGAGTGGATTTGGGCCCCAAATAAGTGTGTGTCTCGGGCACGCTCCTCAGCCCTGTTGAGCCTTCGCTTCCTCATGTGTGATGTGGGGATTAGAGAAGGACCTACCTCGCTGGCTTGTCTTGGTCTGTTTGGGTTGCTATGACAATACGCCATAAACGAGGTAGCTTATAAACAACAGAAATTTATTTCTCACAGTTCTGGAGGCTGGGAAAGCCAAGATTGAGGCAGATGCAGTGTCTGGTGAGGGCCCACCGTCTGGCTCCTGGACAGTGCCGTCTTGTATCCCCACGTGGTGATAGGAGAGAGGGGTGTCTCCTTCCTCTTTCTTAAGGGCACTAACCCCCTTCACGAGGGCTCTACCCTCATGACCTAATCACCGCCCTAAGACCCCGATCTCCTAATGCTCTTACTGCATGAGCTGGGATATAAACATATGAATTTTGGGGAGATACAGACATTCAGTCCATTGCAGGCTTGTTTTGAGAATGAAATAAAAGAATGAATATAAAGCACTTTGCAAAGTGTCTGACACACAGTAAATGTTCAGATCTTAGCTGCCGTTGATGATGATGATGTGACGTTCTTGTTGTTAATGAGCTGGCTAGCATCCCCAAGCCTGACAAGAGAACAGTAGTTAGGAAAAGACAGCACGATGTGGCTTCTACAGCTTGGTAGAACCTTTCTCCTGGAGGTTTACAGTGCAGGTGAGAAGCCCCAGTGAGAGAAGCTGATCCCAGAGTCCCCAGCACCAGCTGTCACCTCCCCTGTGGGACAGGGTCAACATGTCACCAGAGGACCCAGAAAGGGCAGCGTCATTCCTGCCTGCCTTAACTCTTCTCATGATCAAAGTGTCTCATTTTTGTCAAAGAAGCCCCTTCCTATTGGCAGGCCAGAAGCTGTTGTTATTCCCTCTGGAAACACTTTAAACAGATCTCCTCCATTTCTGAGAAGGGAGTTTGAATGGTTGCCCAGAAAGAGGCCCCAAAGCTAGTAACAGAAGGTGCTGCAGGTTCATGGACCACTAACTGCTTCATGTTCTTCAAGATTAAATTCTTTGAAGGAAGATTTTCCAGTGCCCCTTCTACATTTTCTATCGGCCAGTTCTATCCAGGTTCTCCTAGAGCAGTGTCCTGCCTGTCATTAAATCCAGGGAAAATGCAGGAAGGACATGATTTCCTCCTACTTCCCGGGTGTTCCTTATAGGACCCGTGGTGGAAAGCAAATGTGGCAACACATGGCATCTTTTGGGAGAGTCAGACACAATGAACTTCAGTCTCCAGGATGGGTGGCACTTCAAATTTCCCAGGACAAAGTCCTGGGGTGGCCTCAGGAGAAACCCTGAGCTTAAGGTTTCAAGATCAGTGCTATTCAGTGGCACTCTAAGAATTGTCAAAACCCAACCACACACCCGGCATGTTTACCAAAGGAAAAAAGGAATGCATGCAAAATAATACAGTGCCATCCCCATGTTTTCTCTGAGCCAGAGAGCAGACAGACATATTGTGGTCAAGACAGCTTGCTTTTGGACCAAGCTTTCTGTGAATGGGTAGCACGCGCTGACAAATTCCGCCTGAAGGTTCTGTGGTTGCCTGGCTGCTAGCTGATTGCAGCAGCAGAAGTCAGCAGGTAGGAGATGACATTTTAGAATTGTTCAAATAGATCCCAGGCCTAGGAGATATGTTGGACACAGTGTTAGGAGAACAAGAACAAAACGGCACCAGAAAGAACTGTTTAAAAATTTAAAAGACCATTTCCCGCTATCAGCTCTGCTACCGGGTACCATTCCAGCAAATTTCTGAGACGTGAAACCGGCCCCAGCAAGGCACAAAAATGAATGGGATGGGGCAGGCCAGTGACATCTGCAATACCCAGGCACGATATCCAGCCTCCACAGAAGCTGAAAGATGAATTGTTCTCTGGGAGAGAAACAGAAGTACAATTACTGGTTGGATGGAGCCTCAGGGAGGTCTATTGCTTCTGGACACCTAATCTAGTGAAAGCATAGGGTTCCCGTGCACATTTTAAAATTCTACACATTACAAGTCAAAATAAAGGATGGAGAATGTTGGGGACAGGTCACTCCAGCTCCTGGAACAAGCAAACCTCCAAATGTCAGTGGCTTAGAATGATAAAAATATGTTGCGTATGCTCATGGTTGGCAGGTAGCCTTCTGGGAGGTCATTCAGAGACCTCAGCCGCTTCCACGTTGTGACTCCTTCACCTTCAACAGGTGCTTCCAACGTCTCCATGCAGCAGGGAAAAGAGGATGGAGAAAGCACATGGCTTTTCGGCCATGGCAGGCCAGGGTGACATGCTTCACTTAGGCTCACATCCACTAGTATGAACAAGTCTTACAGCCTCACCTAGCTGCAAGGGAGGCTGGACATGAGGGTGCCCAGAGAGTTAGTGGACACTGGAGCTGACACTGGTAGAAGTTTGCCTGGATCCTTCCCATGGCTGCTGTCATATTTGGCTTAGGGTTGTCAGTGGATGGTTATGCTGGACCCATGAAGAGCATCTGCAGTTCTCTGTCCTTCTAGGGAACAACAGAGAAGTTTCAATTCAATAGAATGAACTGAAATTTGTCATTTTCTCACTGTCTGAGTGTCCCCTGCAGTGGTAGGATCCTCTCCTGATCAAAGCCCTGATGTTTACGTAAAAAACCAGAAAAGACTGTGGAGTCAGCTGGTGTTGTAATTTGCCAATTGGCAAGTATCAAGCCACAGGCCCAGATTCACTCAGGAGGGTCATATAATGGTTCCGAGTGTCATTTTGTGCCTAAACCAAGTGAACTGGCATCTATTTTTGTCATTCTCCAGCTTTAGGTCATCCATCTGATTGGCACTATGTCCAGTCTTCAGACACTCGTGATATGGCAACTTCTCCTCCCTGGCAGCCCCTTCCTCCCCAGTTCCGTCTTGTCCTGGGTTGGCGTTTCACCCCCGAGTCCCTGGGCTCTGAAGCTCCATCCCGGGACACAGAGCAGCGTTTCCGGCCCTTACTTGCATCTCGTCTCTGATTTTGGAAAACCCAGATCTTCCCGATTTCCATAGCTTCTACTAGTCCCAAATTTTAAAAATTCGTTGATCTTATTTGCAGTTTATATTTAATACAAAAAGGAAAGGCTGGAGTAGAATTATTAAATACTAAAAGGGTTCTGGGAACTTCCAAAGGCGAAGCGAGCATATCAGGACAGCAGGAGTGGGGCTATCCCCGCAGTGTCACCAACCTGGGCCCAAGCCTCCACCAGCTCAGTGTCTTCCTGCCCCACGTGGAATGGGTGGTGGAGTCACCTTCTGTTTAGATTTAATTTATAGTGATTTTCTTCCTCTCTTTTCTCCCTGCCGAGCCTGAGCAGCGGGTGTGGGCTGGTTTGTCGTGTGTGGCTCTGTGCCTGCGGGTCACAGAGGATCACGCAGGCCACACCCCTCACCTCGGGCGGTAGGAGAGGCAAATGAGGGGTTGAAACCCTCCTGCACCTGGACTGTGTGCTTCTTTATGAGCCCTTCTGCCAGGGATAGTGTGTTTGGTGACTCGCTCCCTAAAACGGGACTCCAAATCGGCTATTCAGAGTTGGCGACAAGAATGGGGAGACTGGCTGGAGGCCCAGTTCCTCCTGCTCCCACCAGAACTTGAGAAAAAGAGCATGAGTGACAACTCCTCATGTCCCCCGTTGTTCCCTCCCATCCCCAGCCCCAGTGACCGAATGGTGGCATGGGCTCCACAGTAGGGCCACCAAACAGGCGGGCTTCCAGGCAGAGGCACCCAAGGCCCCGGAAACCCAGGGCTCCACTTTCTGTGAGCCTCTTGCCCCAGCGCTGCCTCTGCCTGCTGCAGTCCCTGCCCTGTCTGCTGCTCCATCGGTGTCTGAGGTTGTGGCCACATCCCCAGGTCACTGTGGAGCTCTGAGTGGTGCTCCTAAGCGGTTGTGCTCATTCTCTGAGCTGTGGTGACTCACCAGTGCCACCCGACAGCTGTTCCGCCCCAGGAAATCCTTCAACCTGACCACGTCCAGCCGGCCAGGCCAGGCTGCAGCCAGGGTGTCTGGGGGGAGTCCAGGGGGAGAACAAGAGTCTCCCCACAGCCAGGCAAGGAAGGGGGTGCCGGGCCCACCAGCCAGCCCACACCCAGTCGCAGGCTTGTGCAACGGGAAAACTGAAAGTGGACAGAGGGACCGGTGGTGGCTCGGTGGTAAGCCTGTGGCCTGTGCGAGTATCAGCAGGTGTCATTTCTTCACGATCCTAAAGGCCATTGTCTCTAACTGGCCCCTCCTGTGGGCCCCACACAGAGGTGGCAGTGCTGCCACCACTCAGGAAATAGTTCACTTCATAGCTTCTCCTGTGGTCAGCCAATAATAACCACCTCGGTTTTTGTCAGCATTTACTATGAGCCTCCATCATGTTAACAGATATTCCACACGTTAGCCCATCCCTTCCTCACGACAGCCCGCAGTTCACGTGCTGTCATCAGCTGTATTTATGGTTGAGGAAACTGAGGCTCAGAAGAAAGAGCGGCAAGACCACCGTGGGACCAGGGCCCAAACTGCAGGCAACTCAGCACCTGCCTTTCTGCAGGTTTTTGGGAGTAGGAATTGGCAGTGCCTTTGAGCCTTGACCAGGGGCCGGGGCTCGAACCCACTGTAATTCCATCATGTCACACAATGCAAATGCCGCAAAATGGCCCATGGGAAGCACAGAGCCAGGTGGGCCAGTGTTGGTGGCCAGTTCTGGGTGATGTCTGTCAGGGTCCTCCTGCCTGCAGAGGTGGCTCCACCATCCCTCACCAGCTCTCTTCACTTGCCGGCTTTCCCACCCTCCCTGGCTCCGCCTGGACCTTGGCTCCTCACCTCAGGTGACCGGGCTTGAAGGCCTGTCGTGTGGTGTTTCTCAGGCTCTGCCACAGTGGGGAGTCCTGCCCCGGCCCAGGTGCTCACCACTGGACCCAAGCCTTGTGACCTTGAGTGAAGGGTTCTCACCTCCCTATCCCCTATAAGGAGGGGGAGTGGGCCTTCTTCTGGCCTTTCCTGGATGACAAAGACAAATTCAATCAGTAGCCCAAGTTCTTCCAAGGTGTGTCTCAGGCACGCCTGGCTGGCTACCTTGCGAGGACAGGAAGTCCCTGTTAGAGGGTGACCAGTGGGCAGACTGGCAGAGCTGCGGCAGGCTGAGCAGTGCTGGCTTCTGCTAAGTCCTGGCCCCAAACTCTAGACCACCCAATGCCACTGTTCCTTTCTGCAGATTTCTAGGAGCAATAGTTGGCAATGCCTTTTGCTTCACCTTGACCGAGTTGGGTTCAGTTAGGGAACTCGAGCTCCAGAGAGAGTGGTCACGAGCTCGGGGTGGGGGGCTGTGTGACTTTGTGCTGTTTAAAGGATGTGGACGTATCCTCTTCTAGATCACTGCACACAGTCGTCTGGTACTGAAGACGCAGAATTAAATATCATTCACTTCCCTCCTGTAGTTAAACATGGTTTATCTATAATTGTACCCCACCAGCTCTTCTTTAATCGCAGGCAAAATGCAACTAAATGTTAGTGGAAGGATAGACGGTATTCATAGATAGCAGCGTGAAGACAATGTTCTCATCCTCCCAGCTTCTGGCAGCTTCTGCACCGAAGGTTCTAAAGTACTTTCCAACACTTTCCTGGCATCCTAATTTTAAGCTCTGAGGAGACAATGAAGGCTGCGAGCCTGGCCCTGGAATCCATGTCTAAATTATCTTCATATCCCCTGCCGCGTTTAGCTCTGAGCTCTTAGTAAACATGTATGTGGCGTTGAATTGGATGACTAAAGAAGGTAAATTTGTTGGAAGTTAAAGACATCAGGATGGATGCTGGGAATACAGCTTACTGCTTTGTGGTGGGAGCTGTTACAGAGAAAGGAGGGGCAGTGCAAAGGAAGGAGTGTGGACGGGCAGAGTCTGGGAGGGAGGGTGGAAACAGGAGTAGGTGAATGCGGAAGACCTGGGCGGTAGGGAAAGAGGGATGCAGGGAAGGAGAGGAAGACATAGGAGCCAAAAAAAAAAAAAGGAAGGAAAGGAGAGGAAGGGGACAGGGGAAGGCCCACCTAAGTGGGTCTGACCCAAGCTCCTTTAGGCTAATTTTCTAACATAGAAGCCCTGACCCTCTATGACAAAATCGTGCTATCAAGCTTGGTTGTAAGGCAGGGGGGAATTTTGAAGTGGTGAACATTAGCCTATAGTATTCTCCCCTCGTCAGTATCATTCTTTCAAGTGCATGAGCAACAGCAACAGAGATGAAAAGAAAAGAAAGATGTCCTCCCTTCTGTGCTCCATTAACCAAGCTGCTTTCAATCCGCATCTCTTTCCTCCGAAGCACGGGTCACTGACCACACTTCATCTTAATTCCTCATCTTGTATTAAGAGAAATGACTCGCACTGACTGGCAGAGAGATCCGTGTATCTAGGGGTTCTTGCCACTGTGCTACTTAAATTGAGCTATGTCTCGAGGTCCATTTTGTAAATCCTGTTTCTGAGAAACAGTAATAAATAAAGCAGAAGATTGAAATGGAATCTCTGTAGAAGGACTTCAGGAGGAAAGCCAGTATGCGTCCATCCAATGTCGTGGAAGGGAATGTGCATTTAAACTGGGGGAAGTCCCCACCTCTGGGGCAACAGAGAGGATGCTGAGGGAGGTTCTCCTGGTTTTCAGGAGGGTGAGCTTAGCTTCCTCCTCTGGGAGGAAGGTTACCAGGAAGTCCTGGAAAAGATTAGCGGGGTGGGAGTAACATATTAAAATGCTCTCTTAGCCAGAAATCTATGTTTTTTTGAATCAGTTTTTACCAATAGACAAAGGGCTAAACTTTGTCTGAGCTTACATTAATGAATGGGTTATTTATGTAATTTCTGCATTGAAAGTTCCTCCAATGTTGCTTTTAACAATGTAAATGACTTTAAGTGGCTTCCAAAGTGACTTCAATCTGATAGAAAGAAGAATTCCTGTTAATGGGAAAACACCTGAGAGATCCACTCCAAAGGCAGTGGAAGGGGCCCACTCCTTAAGCAAAAGGACTAGGAAGCCCCCAGTACAGGACATCCAGTTCTGTGGGGGCTGATGCTTCTAGAACCCGGGAGGCCCTCCTGACAAGTACAAAATTAGATACAAAGACCAGGCCTTGAAAGGAGCCTGTGCCATTGAGGAGCCTGGAGCCTAAGCTTCCAGTAAGCCCGCCTGTCCTGGGGGGTTGCTACAGGGACTGCCAGAGCCCGTGTGGCCCCAGGACTCCCTGTGATCTGGAATGTCAGGAGGTGCTGGTCACACACCCACAGGGACCCAACAGAGTGTCACTTAACTCTGGGCTCCTGGACTCCCCACACTCAGCATTTTTTAAAGGTTGAGGTATTTTTATTAAAAAAAAAACAAAACAGCAACTTTATTTTTTTTAGAGCAGCTTTAGGTTCACAGAAAAGTTGAGAAGAGGGTACAGAGAGTCCCTGCCCCCATGCATGCCCAGACCCCCCATTAGCAACGTCCCGCAGCATGGCTACAGACGTTCCAGCTGATGAACCTACATGGACACATCAGTCACCCCTAGATCTGTAGTTTAATGAGGGTTCTCACTCTTGAGGTTGTACATTCTGTGGGTTTGCACAGAAGTACAGCTTGTATTCACCATTACCGTGTCATACAGAGGGTTTTCATGGCCCTAAAAATCCTCTGTTCCCCTCTTCTGTCCTTCCCGCCCCCCACCTCTTGGCAAGCACCGATCTTTTCAAAGCCTCCTTAATTTGGCCTTTTCCAGAATGCTGTACTGTTGGAACGCACAGTTTGTAGCCTTCTCAAACAGAGGTGAGCTTTTCTCCTCCTGTATTCCAAGTGTACATGACAAAACATAATGCAAATTCCGTTTTCGTCTTTCCTAGATGTCAGTGAAATCTCCATTTATTTCGGCTATTGATGTGCTTTCAGGAAGCAAGCTCGCTGGAAATAGACTGAGGCCTGCACGGGAGGGTTTTACATTTCTTTCATCCTTTTCTGCCTGGCTGACCTGTCGGCTCCCATGGAATTCTCCCGTTGGAGACCCAGTATTTACCGAACACACCTGTGAAGGGAATAGTGATGTCCTGTCAGGCACCAGAGCTAGGCAGCCTCAGCCCAGCGCAGCAGGAAGTTGCATCATTACTGGGTGACCTGAGGTGGCAGGGCTGCCTCCCAGCATGGATGGCATGGGGCATCTGTAGTTGCCATCGGAGCCATGACAGACCCCGTGGGCAGGACGTCCCTACCTGAGCCTGAGGAGAAGGGAGCAGAGAGGACCGTATCTGGGGAGGGTGCTGGGCGGACCCTGAAGACAGGGTTCACACACACGTGCTTCAGACGCAGGCCTGGACTCTGGGCAGGGACTGTTTCTGCTCATGCCAGCTCAGTACCTCAGCATGACAGTCCCACCACCATATTCAGTGCTTGATCAGGGAGAACCTTCTAGAAACTTCATCCTTCCCATCCTCCGCTCAGATGGTACGGGGAACATAGGAATCCTGCACAGGATCCTGGGACAATGGCGATGATGACAACACAGATGACACGTACTGAGCACTTACTCGAGCCGACCCCTGCCCTGAGCACTTGGCGTACATCACGTCTCGTGTAAACCTACCACGATCCCCAGAGCTCAGGACTGTTACTGTTCTGCACTACGTGGACGAGGACAGTGAGACACAGAGGGGTGAAGCTGCCCGAGGTCAGCTAATAAACCGTGAGACAGGGCCAGCAGCAGGCGATCTGGAGCCCAAGTCCCAGCCAGGAACTCACACACTGCTGGTGGGAGTCTGAAATGACGCAGCCACTTTGGAAAACAGTCTGACAGTTCCACAAAAGGTTAAACATAGAGCAAACATACGACTCAACAATTCTACTCCTAGGATGTATACCCAAGAGTAATGAAAGCATACACCCATACAAACACCTGTGTGTGAATGTTCGTGGTAGCATGATTCGCAACAACCAAGATGGAAACAACCCACATGTTCAACCATCAATGAATAAGCAAATGAGGTACATCCATACGATGGAACATTATTCATCCTTAAAAAGGGGTTAGGTACTGATACGTATTACAATATTGATGAACCTTGAAACGTTATGCTAAGTGAAAGAAGCCAGCCACAAGGGGCTACACAGTGTATGATCCCATTTACATGAAATTTCCAGAATAGTCGAATCCATAGAGACAGAAAGTAGATTAGTGGTTGCACAGGACTGGAGGAGGGGGAGATTGGGGTGTGACTAGGGTGTGGGGTTTCCAGTTGGGCCATGAAAATGTTCTAAAACTGTGGCGAGCATTGCACAACTCTGTGAATATACTAAAATCATTGCATTGTGTACTTTAAATAGGTGAATTTTATACTATGTGGATATCTCAATAAAGTTGTTATATACATTTTTTTTAAAACTTCAGCCCATTAAGTCCCCTCTTTCAGCGAGACCTGGTGGACACTACAGCCTGTGGTCCTTTGAGCAAACTCATTCTGTATTCGCCCTGTTTGCCATGGAACATTCTGCAGCATCTCTTGTTCTCTTTCAGACTGGAATCTTGCTAGTCATTACTCAGTCGTGACTTTCACTCCCTTCTGCACTGGGCAGTGCCTCCTCACACAACATGCCCAGTCACGTCCGGGGCATCTTGCCTTTCCCCTTGGACACCCAAACTCTGTCCCTGCCCAGCAGGCAGTAGGCAGGCCCACTCGCTCACGTGGTACCTGGGCAGGGCGTGGACAGGACGTTTGCCTTGGGCTGGGCATGGACTCTGGGCAAAATTAAACTCTCCTAGATCAGGAACAGTCCACATCTCCCAAACAAAAGAAACTGACATTTGTCAGTTGCACATGCGCAGTGTTGACTATGTGTGAGTGACACTGAAGACTCACACAAACCGTCATCGGTCATTTTGACCTCACAGCAAGGAAGACTGGTGTGCCAGGGCCTTCTGGCCACTGAGGAGGTGTCTCAGCTCCCAGCAGCTGTTGTGATTTTGACTCATCTTAACCTCCTAGGAAGCGGTGATGCTTGTCTTGTGGAGCACGGAAAACGGCCTCCAAGGGACAGAATCGAAGGAAGTGAGGGCTGCCAGCCAGAAGTTTGAGAGAAACTAAAAGAAAGATTGATACACCCTACAGTGGTTTAGATCTGAGATCTGGCAGCGTCTCTCTTACATGGTCTAGAAAACGTTCCTAAATTCATTCGTTGGAGGAATTCCTGGAAGTCTCATGATTATTTCTCAAGAAAGTCAACACCAGTTCTATACAAAGCGTAAAATTAATTTTTCAACATCTGTGAAGAATGGTGTTGGTATTTTAATAGGGATTGCATTGAATCTGTAGATCACTTTGGGTAGTATAGACATTTTGACAATGTTGATTCCGCCAACCCACGAGCATTGCATGGCTTTCCACCTGTTTATGTCCTCTGCTATTTCCTTCCTCAATGTTTCATAGTTCTCCCTGTAGAGGTCTTTTACCTCCTTAGTTAAATATATTCCTAGATACTTTATTTTCTTTGTTGCTATTGTGAAGGGAATTGAGTCTTTGATTTGGTT
>CAUYSK010004227.1:0-36845 GCA_963575035.1 Avahi laniger | reverse complement strand
TCCTGGGCTCAAGCAATCCTCCTGTCTCAGCCTCCCGGGTAGCTGGGACTACAGGCATGTGCCACCATGCCCGGCTAATTTTTTTATGTATATATTTTTAGTTGTCCAGCTAATTTCTTTCTATTTTTAGTAGAGATGGGGTCTCACTCTTGCTCAGGCTGGTCTCTAACTCCTGAGCTCAAACAATCTGCCTGCCTGGGCCTCCCAGAGTGCTAGGATTACAGGCATGAGACACCGCGCCGGCCAACAATGGTATTGTTAATAATGTCCTCGATTCTATTACATTTCTCAAATTGGTTATTATTGATGTAAAGCAAAAGTATTGATATTTATATGTTAATCATATATCCAGTGGCATCGCTGACCTATCTCATTAGTTTTAATAGTTTGACAATTCTCTCAGAGTTTCTATATGGACAATCATATCTTCTGCAAATAGTAATAGTTTGTGCTTTTTTTTCTGAATGCCTCATTTCCTTTTCTTATCTAATTGCATTGGCTAAGGCTGCCAAATGCCAAAATAATGTTGAATCAAACCCTTATAGTGGATTCCTTGAATTGTTCCTGACTTTACTGAGAATGTATCTCAAGTTTTACCATTTACCATGATATTTACTATAGATTTTATTAAGTTAGGGAAACTCCTTTTACAGATTTTCTGTTTTATGAAAATTGTGATTGAATGTTAAAAACTGTTTCTGCATCTATTGAGATCTTTAAAGTTTTTATCCTTTCATAAAAACTAATAGTATAGTATATTACTAGATTTTTTTCTTGTGTTGAACCATTCTTATTTTCCTGAGATAATGTCATTCTCTTCTGCCTGTCCCAGGTTAACTACTCCATACTATAGTCAAGAATTTGCAAGGACAGATTACTCAAAGAGGCTGGGTAACATACTTAGTCTTTATTAAAGACTCATGGGTTACAGATACATAAGGGCTTTCAGATGCCTTTTCTATTTCTGATGTTGCAGCAGCCAATATAGATAAGATTTTGTTCCAAAGAAGGCATTTTCATTTCCTCATTTGTGGCTACAACACAACCATTTATCACCCTTATCTATGCAGAAATGCAGGGGTGAACTGATTTGTGATGTATCCAGTTTCCCTGCCTGTTGGCTTGAATCATTAAGTCCTCCTTAATTGGTGTATTACCTGAAGATCACCCATGTGGCCATTTCTACTTCAGCTGTGGGCTTTGTGTTGACTTCTTGTGTTGGGGGACCATGGGAATGTACATAAGAAAGAAAATAAACACATTAATGAGGTAAAGTTCTGTTTCCTGTAACCATTTCACAAGGCGAGGTTTTCTATACTGAATTTTGTTTACAGCCCACAACAACATTGACTTCATTCAACAAATATTTATTGAGCTGCTGTTAATAAATAGGCAAATACCAGACCCTGCTATTGTGGTATATCGAAGTTATAATAGCACATACCTCACAGAAACATAAGACATCTATTCTGCCTTCAGGAGGATGACAGTCAGTGGTTGATTATCACTAATATCTAGGAAGTGGAGGGCTGCGTTCCTCCTGTGTGCCAGCCTCCGTCAGAGACCTTGAGATGCCTATAGTAAAAAATGCTTATCTCTGATATCACGCTCTAACGTACAGCCCACCGGGAGACAATGCAAAGCGCATACACAAAGTTGAAAACAACATTATGAGAATAAGATCACAGTTCCAGCACACAGCAGAAGGTAAGTCATAAATGAGATGCTGCTGGACTCAGAGCCACGTATCCAGCCAGACTGTCAGTGGGGAAGAGAGAGGTAGGGAAAGGCTTTCTGCAGAATGGATAGGAATCGCAAAAGCGGGCCTGGGGGACATCTCATGTGAGGGAAACACTGCACTGAAGGCATGGGTGAAAACAGGGAATGAGGCCATCAGGGGGAACCGCAGCAGAAACCGCTCGGTGTAGCTGGACTAAAGGGCACGTGAGGAGGGCTGCAGGAAGGACCGGGAATGAGGACCCCGAGGCGCACGTTCCGGGGCTCCTCGAAGCCAGCCTGCTGAGGAGTTGTGTTTTGTTTTAAGACTTAAACATATGTATATTTAAAGGTAATATATAGCCTCCTTTGAAAGTAATTACGATTGTTGACTGGGAGGGAAAATAGGATGAAATTTAGGAACAGCAACTCCAGGGAAGCTGCTTAATACTGCCCCTCCCACGCCAAGTGGCGCAGCGTGCAGATAACATTTTTATTCATTTATTTTTTTATATTCTAGAGACAGGGTCTCACTCTGTCACCCAGGCTGGGCTGGAGTGCAGTGACATGATCATAGCTCACTGCAGCCTCAAACTCCACCTGGGCTCAAGCTATCCTCCTGACTCACACCGCCACACCTGGCTAATGTTTTTTCATTTTTTTGTAGAGACAAGGTCTCACTATGTTGCCCAGAAATCCGGGCCTCAAGTGATCTCCCTCCTTAGCCTCCCAAAGTACTAGGATTACAGGCGTTAGCTGCCATACCTGGCCAGACAACATTTATTTTATGTTCCCAGATATGTGGTTTTAGATGACAGAGAATTATTTTAAGTATTATTTGTATGGATGCAGCCCTATCCAAAAATCAGGAATTAGAAAGACATCAAATCATCGTGCTTGGCTTTGTTGGTCTGGTTGTCAGACAAGGTCAAGGGCTTGTTTTCTTGAGGGAAGCTTGTAAATACAAGTGTGTGGTGTTATCACCAACAAGAACTTTGATGAAGGTTGTCAACAAGATCACCTGGCTCTTCACCACCACAGCCTTAAAATCAGGGAACTTCTTACTCTCTCTCTCTTCATCTGGGACCTCACCTGGTTGGCGATGTCCTGGGTCTTGGCCTCAGCATCCTGGGCCAGAGCAGGACAGACCAGGGAGGCTGAGATGGCTCTGTGACCATCTCAGGAGGTGTCTGGCTCTGTTTCCTTTTGCCCACTTCTTACCCACCCCCACCATGACCCAGCTGCACCACCAGCCTCTCCTGAGGAGAAAGGAGCCCAGCAACTTTTCTCTCATTCCTTTTCATTCTAGAAGAGAGTGCGTGCGTGCGTGCGTGTGTGTGTGTGTGTGTGTGTTGGAGGAGGGTGGCCCTTCTACTTGGAGCAGGGACGCCTTGGTTTTACTGAGGATGCCTCCCATGCTTGGCTGGAGGGTGGTGGGTTGCAGGCAGGCCTGAGAACCAGATGACCCACACAGAGAGCCGGTGCAGATGTGTTGTAATACCCTTCCCACCTCGGCAGACATGACTAAACAAACTCTGTCTGCTTTGAACAATTAGTGCATTTGTCAGAGCGGCTCCCAGCGCGAGCAAGGCCGTGCGAGCAGCGGCACGCTCCCGGCAGAGAAAGCACGGCTGTGCTGCGCGTGTGCAGGCCTGTGCTGTTCAGCGGGCTGCCGGTCCGCACTCTGAGAGGCACTGTTTAGGAAGTGCGACCTTGTGAATTTAAAGAGCCATGGTGACCTGAGCTGCATCTTGGCATGGGAGTAGCTTTCAGACCTCCTTTCATCAGTTTTTGAGAAACTTGGGTGCTGAATTGGGAAGTAATGATTCGCTTTAGTTGAGAAGTGTAAGAAAAACCCAAATTCTTTCCAACCAGGGACCACCTGGACCTCACAGTGAAATGTGCCCTCCTCTGAGATCATTGCTGTCCTCCCGACCCCCACTGGGCCAGGATCTTTCTCTCTTCAGTAACCCCTAATAAGGAATAATAATTCTTCATATCTGTTTTACTCTTTAAGATGAGGGCTGCCTTCCTCCTCATGGTCCTGGCTGAGTGTCTCTTACTCCAGGACTGTGGAGTGGGCAGGGCGGGTTGGCAGGGAAGGACTCCAGGCACAGGGTAGTTCTAGTTCTGCCTGGTGCTCTCAGCTAATAGGTTACAGAGTTGAGACTAAAACCTTGTCCTGCTCCAGGCCTGGTGCTCTGGGAGAAGGGGGCTGCATAGGGTACCCAGCCGAAGCAGGGGTTTAGAGGAAGGTGAGGAAGAGTGTGAATGGGGGACAAGGACTCCTGTTCATTAGCCTGAGAAGTGGGGGACGCCAAGGAGCAGGAAGGGACCTGACTCTCACTTTGTGCTTGGCAGAGACTTCAGAGCCTGTTTATGAACAAGCTGGGATGCAACCACCTGGTGAGGCAAAGCACCTTCCTTCGAGGTCCCACCTCCTCCTGGGTGCCAGTCCATTATGGGCTGACATGAGGGTGCTCACCACCTGCTTGTAAATTCCCTTAAGCCCAAGGAACAATCACGTGGTCTACAAGTCTGCATGTTGCTTTTCACTAACTCCACCCTGACAACATAGCTTAGAAGTGGTCTAATGGTAACTATAGCACCTAACACATATTGAGTGCTTACTGTGTGCCAAGCACTGTTCTAAACACTTTGTTGGCATCATTTTATTAAATCTTCCCCTGAATTATCCCTTAGAAATTGACTGCTTGTTTTAACTTAGAAACTAAAAGATAGCATTTTATACCAACAGACAAGCCAGCCTGTCACTAAGCCGGTGCTAGGCACTGTGCAGGACCAGGGCACTGCAGGGCTACGGTGCTTGCCCTCGAGGTGCTTGAGGGTTAAAACAGTAAGAAGAAAACAGTGTGTCACAGAGCTAAGTGAGTAGGCTTGTTCTTTCATTTGTTCATTCAGCAACCATATATTGGGCATGATTTATGATTTATTGAGCATTTATTGGTGCTGAGCATTGTGTGAGATGCTGCGGACACAAAACTAATGCACAGTTCCTGATCTTAAGGGCCCAGAACATATTTTCTGCAACAGATAAACCAGAAGTGTGGCGCGCTGGGACCTGGAACAGAGGAGGAAGGGGAAGATGGAGGCATAGAGAGGGAAGTGGAATCAGTGGTTAAGAACACAGGCTTCTCTCTCCCAAGAAACGAGGTTAACGGTATCACCCGTCTCCCCTCGTAGCGAGGATGGATCTAGATGACGTAGGAGGCGTGGTCGGTGCAGTGCCTGCCACGCAGTCAGCAGTCGGTAAAAATCGGTTGTTTTGCTACGAGAGTAAAAGCACTTTGAAGGAGGACCTGAGTCTTGTCCCTTTGTCCTGGCACCGCCGCCCACGCCCAGTGTTAGGCGTGGCTCCCGTGCACAGTAGGACTAGGACGCTCACCTGGAAGACCTCACAGATGCAGGAGGGATGTGCGGGGCGGGGAGAGAAGCAGGCCCCAGCCTGAGAGGGGACGAGTCCGGGTCAGGCCCAGAGACACGGAAGCAGCCTGGGGCCTGGGCGGGTGTGGGAGGCCTCTGTCTGGGCGCTTTCTCTCTGCACCCGGTTCCCTTTCATCGTGCGTGTGCGTGCTCATCTGCCCTCGGCAAGACCCATGCCAACGAAAACAAAGAAAACAATCTCTTAGTGGTTATTTATGTTGTAAACCGCCTCTGGGGTCATTATTTTTCCCAGTCCAGCTGCAATGATTTCTTAAGAAAGATGAAGTGATTTTTTAGTGTGATTTTAAAGAGAAGGCCCATCCATTAGCTTGCTTTCTGTCACTCTGTTTGAGTTTGACATAGTTCACAACATGAACTGTCATTTACCTGTCTCAGGGTAGTTTGGAACCACCGAGAAGAATCCCTATTCTGTAAAAATAGCCATCGTGTAAACACATTAAAGCAGACACTGTTGTCTGAAGGACTAAAAGCTGCCATTAAAATCTTCTTTCTGAGAAGGCAGAAGAGGCAGGAGGGAATGCATGGAGCTGACTCTTTAAAGATGTTATTTTTTTGAAGCCTCAGTTCTTTTCTGTTAACCAAAACGTAGCCTTCTGAACTGGGCGCCTCTCGTTTATCAGCAGGGAAGGAAAAAAGGAAAATGAAAGAAACTAGAAGCAGAAAACTCTGAATTGTTTCTAAAATGGACTTTAAAAAAATATTAAGAGAATGAACTACCCTTTCCTTTTTTGCTCTTAAAAATCCAAGCACTTTCAAGTTATGGCCAATTTGAAACCTGGAGCGCATCTTGAGGCCCAGGTCTCCCACCATCAGAAATGTGCAGCCACTAAGGAAAAGTCCAGAATTTTGGCACTTGGGAGCTGTGCCACCGTCTGGGCTGGAAAAGTACTGACCAGCAGAAAGCTGCCTTCTCCATCTTCCCGGGGAAAGCTGCCGCCCTGTCTCCTTGGCGCGGCCACGCCCCTCCGCTCAGGCCATCTGTCACCTCCACCTGCAGAGGAGGATGTTCCATCCGAATGAGAAAGGAACTTGAGATTCCAGCGGCACACAGTGAAAAGCTTCTAGAGCCTTAACACTATGCCCGTCTGCCGTGAGCTGGACCACGCCGATTCTGCGGCAGCCGCGGATGCCCGTCCTGCAAAGGCGTCTATATTTAGGTGGGGGTGCGAGCTTGCCAAGGTAAAGAAAGACACGATGGGTGTCGCCTCAGAACACTGTTGGTCTTGGAACAGAGGGCTTCAGCGTCCGTCCTCACATCTTCTCACAGGGAGGCCCTGTTTGCCCCGTGGGTTAGACACGTTCACGGAGAAGACGGCAGCCCCCCAAAGCCAAGGCTGTCTGGAAGGCATCAGAGCCCTTCCTGAATGACTGTCCTTCATGCCGGGTGGCTACGTGCCGCCGGGCAGGGACTGCACACTGCGGTTTCACGGTTGCCGTACTGCAGGGAGCCGCCCCACGCCCTCTGTTAGCAGGACACGTAGTGGAGCCCTGGACGGCCCAACATGTCCACTGGCTCGTCCTCTCCCAACAGCAGATGTCTTTAACCACAGTGGGAAGCTGCTCCCTCCCGGCTCTGCCTTCTGGGCCTGCTGACCGCTTGGCGAAGTCATTATCTGCCATCACTCACGTGGCTACCTGGGGGCTGCAAAGCGTCCCTTCCACCCCGGGGAAGGGCAGCTCAGCCCTTTTCCTTAGGCTCAGCCCGGATGCTTCTGCTGGTCTCAGGCCCACACATGTCCTACCTCCGCCCCGGAAGCTTCTCTGCCTTTTCTTTAATTCCTTCTCGGCAGGAGCCTCCGCTCCAGCTGCCATTCCGTTCTCCTCCTGCACATTCTCACCCCGAGGTCTTCGCTCCCCGTGTCATCCGAGCTATGCTACCTTCCTGTCCCTGATATCTTCCCGGGATGTCTTGTTTGGGGGCCTCCCTCGAGGCTCTGTTGGCATTTCTGCTGGAATGTTCCATCCATAGGGCCAAGACCCAAACCATCCCCTGCAGTCTTAGCTGAGCACCCAGCCCCCTCCCCGCTCTAGCTCAGGCCACCTCTGGGCCCATCCATCGACACCCTGGCTGGCGTCATCTGAGGTTCCCTCATCTTCCCAGCCAGACTGAAGACTTGTAGAGGGAAAGGGCATGTTACTCACCTCTGTCTCCCCAGTGGCACCTAGCGTGGTGCTCGAGTCCCTGTGGTGGGACTCCAGCTTCTGTGATTGTCACAGCTTCCTGCGTCGGCCCCTCCCAGAGCAGGCTCGTACGGCAAGAGTAGGGACGGAGACGGCCTCAGAGCAGGCTCCCTTTGACAGACCTGGGGAGGTGATGACAATGGGACAGTGGCTCTGCCTGGGGGCTCTTGGGCCAGTGAACGGGGGGACACCTGTAAACCCAATGTGAGAGCCCAGCTCTTCAGCAGTAGATTGATGTTTGAGGTGCACGGGGTCCCCCTGAGGAGGACCCGCCCTCTCTCTGGCCAGGCCACTTGGTAGAGAAGCGGGCTGACCCCTGCATGAGGCCCTGTGCTCTGACTCTCAGGAGAGCAGTTCCTGCCTACCCGGGAGCCTTCTGCGCCAGAACAGCCCTGGCCCCAGGCTCCTGCTAGCTTCGCATCCTCGCTCCAGCCATGAAACGCCTCAGCCCTTTTATAAGGATTTCTGCAGATCCCATTAAAAGTGAGCCCCAAAGTTTGTGCTCCTCAGCAGAGAAACAATGATTCCCTTGGGATAAGGGAGAGTTCCTTGCCAAACCAGCCACAGGCCGCCCGGTAGAGCCAGGGGCCCGGCCCCCGGTACCCAACTGCGGGCCTCCGTCTCCCTGGGTTCTGGAGGGAGGGGCCTCATCGCCGGCCGGTGGGTTGAGCATCCCCTGCCCCCGCCAGCAGCGCCAGCGCCGGGTTGCTCAGGGCTGGCAGGTGGGTGGGAGGCAGGAGAAGGACTGTGCTTGGAGCCAGGGCAGCAGGGCCGGAGGGGAACGGGGCGGCTCCAGTGGGTCCGAAATGGCTCACTGGGGATGGAGTGGGTAGCAAAGGAAATGTCTTTAAGGACTGTCGTTAGTGAATACAGCCCCTCATGAACCACAAGCTTAGTCCACTTGACCCCTCACGGTGGGGGCTCAGGGCCATGCGCCCACAGGCCCTACTTTGCCAGCATCCTGTTCCTGCAGGGGACCAGCTCCTCCCTAGCTGCTTTTGTGTTGTCCTGGGGAGCAGCCTGCACTTGGGGTAGCTCTGTGCCTTCCCAGGCTGGGGAAGAAGCCAAAACTTCCCCTTCCCAAGTACAGTGCGACCGCACACCTGGGGAGGATGTTTGCGCTCCACGGAGGTCACCACCCATCTGTTTTCAGAGTAAACGTTTGTGTGAGTGCACTCCGGCGGGGAGTCCACGGAGAGCAGACCCTCTCACGACGGTGTCCACAGGCCTGGACCAGCAGCTGAGGCTCACCTGGTCGGCTAGCGTTCTAGGCCCAGCTCCACCGGTGACCTTGCTCAGGCCTTGCCTCTCTGGGTCTCATCCTGCCCTTCTGCAGCTGTGGAGGGTGAGCTTGACCTTGTGTTAAGATGATTTCCAGCTCCAAAATTTTAGGATTGAGATCGTGCTCCCTCTCTGTACTTTTTTTGGTTTTTTGTTTTTGTTTTAAGAGATGGAATCTTACTGCCTCGCCCAGGCTGGAGTGCGGTAGTGTGATCATAGCTCACTGTAACCTCTGTCTCCTGGGCTCAAGTGATCCTCCTGCCTCAGCCTCCTGAGTAGCTGAGACTACAGGTGTACACCATTGTGCCTGGCTAACTTTTTCAATTTTTTATAGAAATGGGGTCTCACCATGTTGCCCAGGCTGGTCTCAAACTCCTGGGCTCAAGTGATCCTCCCGCCTCAGCCTCCCAAAGTGCTGGGATTACAGGTGTGAGCCACCGCACCTACCCAGATTATGATCTTATCTACGATTAGACTGTCGATTCTACCTTTACCTCCAAAATATAATTTGAATATGTTCACTGCTCTCCTGGTGCTCCCTCTCCTCCCACCCCATGATCTTGTCACTTCCTGCTTAAGTTCAGTGGCTTAGAATAAACCCAGGCCTCTCTCTGTGGACCCTCTGATCACAGAACTCTGTCCCCCTGCCGGGAACCTGACCCACCCAGCCACGAGTTCTACCCTGGCCCCTGGAGCACACCAGCCCCTTCCCCGTGGGATCTTTGCACCTGCTGTCACCTCACCTAGGGCCACCCTCACTCCGCCCTTGGGTGGGCTGGCTCCTTCTCACCTCTCAGGTCTCGGCTTCAGTGCCACCTCCGCCAAGAGGCCTCACTCTGGATCCCTTTCCAAAGTAAGTGCTCCTGCGTCGCCCCACTTCTCACTCTGTGTCTGTTGTCCTTCGTGATGCTGGGACATTTTGCCGCTCCTTCCCTGGGTGAGTCTGGTTATGTGTGTCTTTTATCACCTCCTCTAGACAGTTGGCTTCCCACCAGCAGGGACATCCCGAGGGCAGAGCCACACCTGTCCTGATCCCGGCTGACCAGCCAGAGCCTAGCACGGCTCGTGGGCTATAGCAGATGTTCAGTGAATGTTTGCTACACGGATGGAAAATTCCTCCACAAACAGCTCTGTTTTTTGCCCTGATTTCTCGGTCTCAGGCCCAGTGGTCTCCGAAGGATCTGAATGTTGCAGTGGGGATCACAAAACACTCCAAATGCGCACTGTGCATCTCTCAGTTGGTACCTGAGAGGGGTTTACTCCCCACTCCACTGTGTTTGCCTCTGTGGCCTCAGCGCAGCGGGACTCAGACTAAAACTGAGATTTCGCATTCCCCACCTCGGCCCTGCTCGGTGCCGGGTTCCGGGTGAGCGCTTTCCAATCGTCATTTTGTTTTACCCTCGATGACCTCTGTGAGGTTGGTGCGAGAAGGGAGGGAGCCATTTTCGGAGGGGGGCACGGAGTCTCTGAGAGATCAGGTGACTGGCCTAGCAGGCGCAGACCCAGGTCTGGACGGGGGCATCTAGCCCCGGGCCCGGTGCTGTTCCTTTACACCTGGTGCCGCTGAGTCCACGTGGGCCCTGGCCGAGCCGTGGCCTTGGACACAGAAGAGTCCAGGGAAGTGTTGGGGGGTGGCAGGTCCCCGTGTGGGATTTCACATGGCCCTGATGGTCCATCTAGCTGGACATGTGGACCCCCCTGAGAGTCATGGGGACCTGACACGAAGCCATATAGGGCAGGGAGTTCTGTGAGGACTGGTGACAACTGAGGCCCGGGGTGGGGGGCAGGCGGGGTGGCGCTGCCCCCTCAACCCTGACCTGCCAGCTGGCTCAGGAAGGCCCTTCTGAGGCCAGCACAGACTCGTAGCACTGTCCTTCAAGGGACCGATCTCTTGGCAAGACACCCACCCCGGAGCCTCAAAACAGACCTGTTTGCCAGATGCCACAGTGGAGAAGAGACCGCAGGGCGCAGGACCAGACAGACCCCAGCATGGCTCTCACCTCTGCCATTTGCGAGCTGTGTGACCCTGGCCGGGTCGTCTGCCTCCTCTGAGCTGTAAGTTCTTTATCTGTAAAGATGCTGTGGTACAGGAGAGACGAGAGAGATCACATTCGAATACGGCACAGAAGCAGGCCCTTCCTGGAGAACCCGTGCGAGCGGGCGCAGGAGGGAGCAGGTGTCCTGCAGAGCAGCGCAGCGCAGCGCAGAGAAGGCAGCGGGCACCCGCTGCTCTCAGCGTGAGCACGACAAGCTTCTACTAGGTCGGTCACCCGCAGCTTCCAGGAGCGTACTGTAAAATGTTAATGAGATCAACAGGGACTTTTTTTTTTCTTCAGGTTGTAAAGTGTGTTCTCAAAATTGTAAGCAAATAACAGCACACACTCATCTCTCGTTTGCCCTGGCCGCAGCCACTGCTCTGAGCACTTCTGTCCATTAACTCACGTAGCTGTCGCGACAACTCCATGAGGGAGATGCCATTTTTGTCTTCATTTCTGAGATGAGAAAACGGAGGCATAGAGAGACCAGCCTGAGGTCTCACGGCTAGTAAGGGGCAGAGCAGGACCGCGTCCTGGAAGGGCAGACCTCCTGACTCGCTCTGGTGTTGCTCGGCGGCTAAGGGGAGTCCCGTCCAGGGTGAGAGAAGACGTGCCGTTCAAACGAGGAACGGGGGTGCCGGGTCCTAACGGTTCTGTCCCGCGTCAGACGGTTGGGAAATAGACGAGATAAAATGTCGGGAAGCCACACTGGTGCTTAACGGGTGGAACGGGCCCCCCGTGAGGGCTGCCCCCCCGTCTTCTCGCCTATTTTGAAAAAGACGCAGTTTTTCTCTTATCATATTTTCGGGCAATTATTATTATATAAATATTCTGCAAACCTCCTCCTTTTAAGCTATATTTCTTTTTCTTTTGAATTTTTAAAAATAAAATATATGTAAAGTGTATGTTTCTGTGAGTTGTGACGAACTTATGCAGCTGTGTGACCACCACCCCAACAAAAATATAGAAGAGTTCCATCACCCTGGGGCCCTTCCCAATTCGCCCACCACCTGGCCCCAAGCAACCAGAATCTGCTTGTTTTCTGTCATTACAGGTTGAATTTGCATTTTCTAGAATTCCGTATAAATGGAATCTTATGGTGGATACTCTTGTCTGGCTTCTTTTGTAATGGATTTTGTTTGTTTCTTGAAACAGGATCTCACTCTGTCTCCTGGCTAGAGTGCAGTGGCGTCACCATAGCTCACTGCAGCCTCAAACTCCTGGGCTCAAGTGATCCCCTTGCCTCAGCCTCCGGAGTAGCCGGAACTGCAGGCGTGTGATACCACGCCTGGCTAATTTTTCTAGTTTTTGTAGAGACAGAGTCTCACTCCTGTTCAGGCTGGCCTCAAGCGATCCCACGGCCTGGGGTTACAGGTGTGAGCCACTGTGCCCGGCCTCAGCATAATAGTTTTGAGATTCATCCATGTTGTTGCATGTGTCAGTAGTTTGTTCCTTTTTGTTGCTGAGTAGTGTCTCATTTTACGAATATGCCATAACTGTTTATTCACTCACCCGTTGAGGAGTACCTGCACTGCTTCCAGTTTGCATCTGTTATAAATAAAGCTTCCATGAATGTTTGTGTACCAGTCTTTGTGTGGACATATGTTTCGTTTCTCTTGGGTGATTTTCTAGGACTGGAGTTGCTGGGTCCTATGATGGAAGTATATGTTTAATTTTTTAAGAAGCCACCAATCTGGTTTTCAAGTCAGCTGTGCCATTTCTGCCACTGCCACTAGCAGCGTATGACAGCTCTGGTCGCACCACATCCTGCCAACACTTGGAGCTGGCAGTCCTTTTCACTTTAGCCATTTGAGTGGGTACGTAGTGGTATCTTACTGTGGTTTTTATTGTCGTTCTCTAATGAGGATGGAGTTTGGTTATCTTTTCATGTACTTATTTGCCATCTGTATATCTTCTTTTGTGACATTGCTTTCAAATCTTTTGGCCCGTGTTTTCATTGGATTATTCATCTTATCGAGTTGTAAGACCTCTTATACTTTCTAGACAAAAGTCCTTTGTGCGATATTTGTATTGCATATATTTTCTCAATGACTTTGGCTTGCTTTTTCATTTTCTTAATGTCTTTAAGACAGAAAAAGTTTTGAATTTTGAAGCTCAGCTTATTAATTTTTTCTCTTATATTACAGTTCCTGCTTCCGGTGCCCTAGGAAATCTCTACCTATGCCCAAAGGCTCACCGATTTTCTTTCATGTTCTTTTCTAGAATATAGTTTTAGCTTTTACATATATGTCTGTGATCCATTTCAAGTTAATTTTTGGGTGTGGAGTAAGATAAGGGTGGATGTTCGGTTTCCTCCACATGGCTGTCTCTTTCTCCCACCGCCATTTGTTGAAGACCGTCCTTTCCACGTTTGGCGCCTTGTCGAAGGTCAGTCGCCTGTGTCTGTGTGGCCTGCTCCTGCCTCTCCGTTCTCGCCTGTCCTCATCTCGGTACGGCACAGGCGGGTGACTGCAGCTTCAGGGAAAGTCAGGGGGTTGGGTCTGTCTTGTTACTCTGATGGTCAGGCCCGGTGGCAGGGCCCTCAGGACCCCGTGCAGGGGCTGTAAACCTGTCAGCCTTCCTAGGATTGAAGCCTGTCCCTGGCCTGAGATTCCAGGTCATCTGCGTTTGCATTATTCAAGGTTCCAAAATCCTCTCTTACCAACTGTGTGTGTTTATAGCCTCCATCCACCTCCCCCTGGAGCTCTGAGCTCGCAAGTTTTTCTCCTGCTCTCCTCCCTCTCTCCAGTGTTGACCCCAAAAGCCCTTCGAGGCAGAGAACAAACATGCAGAAGTGTCTGCCTTTTTAAAGGGAAACTTTTCAAAAAGTTTTCTAAGGAACTGAAAATAAGAACTACATAACAGAAACCATTCTGCAGCCTCCAGCCAGGTCATTTATCTCAATAACCATTTCATTTAAAATGTGGGCCAAACATATAAATCATATCTTGAAAGAACGTATGTTAGTGCCACAAGAATTACCCTGTATTCTTACCACCTAATTTAAAAAATGTGTTTTGAAGCTTGAGAGAATGCAGACAAGCCCTGGGCGCTGCCCTTCCCCCGCACGCAGGGCAGTGGGCGTGGTGAGGCCCAGGCACCCTGTCGTCAGGCTTTGCTGCTGCTGCTCTTTGGAAGCCACCCCCCTTTGGATGTCATTTGGTAATTGGCAGTTGAGAGCCCCAGCACCGCTCTGCTCCTTGCCTCTCCCCCAGTGGGCCCTCGCACCTGGGCAGCCCGCACCCGGGAGAGCGGAGATGCTGGTGCTCATTTAACGACAGCCCCAGAGGGAAGGTGCTAAATACAGCAGGGCCCCGAGCTCCATTTTCCAGACTAGTAAGATGGACAGAGGCGGAGCAGCCTGTCGCCGGGGCTGGGAATTCCAGGGTCTTCTGGTGGAAACCTAAAGATTCCATGGCTAAAATGATAGCACTTCCCTCTTGGCAGGTTTCCTGTGTTGCTTCTCAGCACTTTCTGAGAGGCACAGACAAAAAAACCAGCAGGTGCCCAGTTCCTATGCCTTGCCACAGGCCTGGGCGCCTCAAGTGGCTGGTGTCCACCCCACCCCCAGGTTCCCGGGGGCCATCGGTGTCCCCACCCTGTGCCGTGGTTTTTCCTGATCTGGTCCTCCATTTTGCCCCTTTTCCCAGCCTACTAGCTTCTCTGCGCCACTCTGCTTCCCTCCTGTGCCTCCTCTCAGATCCCGACCCCCTGGGCACCCCCTCCCGGGCACTGTCCCGTGTTTCAGTGTCAGCTTTGCTCTTGGTGCTGGAGCAGGGAAGTCTGCCAGTGCTGAGCACAGTCCCGGTCTCATTGAGCGCAGGCCTGGCGTGGCGACCTTTCTGTTTCTCCGGGTCTAGGTTCTGAGGCCCGAGGCTGCTCTTTCAGACACCCCCTTGTCAGTTGAAGCCCAGAGCGTCTTCGTAGAGGGAGTGGGGAGAACTGGGGAGCGCGGTGCCCTCGGGAGGTGGCGCCAGCCCACGTGTGTGCGCAGGCCCAGCCTCTGCCCCCCGCCACGCGCCTTCCATCGGCTCACAGGCCTCCCGGACCCAGCCCGCCACACGGGGAGCGGCCCCCAACCCCCCCGACATAGAGCATTTCTGTTCTTTCCCTCCCCTCATCCTTGGCTCCTGTGTTCTTTGTATAAGTCGCTGTGTGCAGCTCACCAGCCGCCTTGGCCGTGACTGTCTTTCCAGTAAAACCTTAACCTTATTCCTGGTCCCCTGGAGCCGTGGGTGTCCTGGGGCAGTGCCCACTGGTCCTGAAGCGACACCTGTGGGCTGGGGGCGGGGAAGGCTGGGGGAACTTCTCTGCCAGAAGACTGCAGTGCTGGAAGTCGCCCCCCATTCCGCCCCGCTGGCCCGCGGCGGCCTGGTCTCTGGAGGGCTGGGTTTGGAACCAGGTCTCAATTCCTCCCCGAGTCTGGTGCCCGGCTCAGCCCGGGCTGGGGAGGCGGTGTCTGGGCTCCAGGTGGGAAGGCAGGCAGGTGTCCTTCGGGAGGGAGGCACCAGCGTGTGTGAGAGAGGGGGCGGGGAGGAGCCATTTCCTCTCCACTGCAGGATGGTGACAGGCTTGTGGGTGGAGGGTGAGTGAGGCTGGGTTGTGGCTGCCCCTGGAGGCTTCCTGCAGGGCGTGGGCCAGTCTGCCCTTCCTTGGCCGGGCGCCCGCCCTCTCCCCGTCCTCCTGTTCATGCCTAAGGCCCGTTGTCGCCGGGCCCAGCAGGCCTAGGCGCTTCACGTCAGCGGCCCTCGACCTAGGGGCAGAAGGTTCCATAAGCTTTCGGTCTGGGGCTTGCTGTGAGAGGGCAGGGTTGGCTCATGTCCCCCTGGTGTGATGGGGCGGGGGGCTCCAGGCAGGAATCTGGGAACCAGGAAGTCGGAACCTGCCAGCACAACCCAGTGCCGCTTCCCCGGCCCTCCCCGGGGCGTGGGGCGCGACGCACAAGCAGACCTGGGCCGCAGTGTCCCTCTGGGGAGAGCCCCTCAGCTGCCGCGTGCAGGGCGGCCTTTCTGACAGGCACGATCCTGCGTGGGGCCCTTATTGTCAGAAGCAAGAACGGCCACCGCTCCGCCTCCCCGGGGCCTGGCCCAGGGCCGGCCCATAGTGGGGCTCAGGAAGGAGAAGGGGGCGTCAGTGGCCTGGGGCCAGACTTCCCTCAGGAAGTTGGCCCGCGGCCTCTGCGCTCCGCCAGGACGTGCCCGCAGCCCTCCCCACCGTCCTTCTGGGCCTTGGGGACCCAGGGCTTCGCTTGCCGGAGTCCTCAGCAACCAGCTGGGCCGAGGGACCCTTCCTCGACTGTTTGACTCTTCCGTCTTATTTCATACCAAAATCCCTCCTTTTGTTCTCCACCCGGAATCACATCCAGAGCAGACAGGCTGGAATCACGGTTCGTTCAGAACCTCTCTGTTAGGCCAGGCCCCGTGCTCGGCTGGGGCACAGTGGTGACCAGGCAGCGCGCGGTCCCGTGGGGAAGTCAGACAGATGCGCAAACTGTAAGGCGATGAAAACTGACAGTGGGCGCTGGAGGAACCGAGTGAGTGGAGAAGGACGAGCTCGAACTCTGATGGGCCAGCGGGGAGTCGCTGCAGACCCCGCCGCAGGGCCAGCTGTGCGCGAGGGTCCGCCAGGAAGGGTCTTCTGTGCCAAAGGGGCATGTGCAGGAGGCCTAAGGAAGGGGCGAGCTTGTCGGGCTCCGGGCCAGGAGGAGGCTGGGGCCGGAGTCTGGAGAGAGAGGCAGAGTCTCGGGAGGTGAGCTTGGAGGGGCGGCAGCGCCGGGGCTCGGAGGGCTGAGACGAGTTGGGATTTCACTCTCCCCGTGTGCAGGGGAAGCCTTTGAAGGCCGTAAAACCTGGGGAAAGACAGAATGGAGAAGTCCAGTCTGGTGCCGTGTGAGTGGGAACAGCGCCAGAGGGGTTGTGGAGCTGGAATAGCCAGAGTCACTGATTCCGGGGGGGACAGCAGATCCCGTTCTCTCCAGAGCCTCGAGAGCCCTGCGGCCCGCCCGCTGCTGCTCCTGCCCTTCTCGGCCACAGACCCGGCCTGGGACCTCACAGGCCGCGCACTGGCCACAGTCTGCTGTCCTCTCGGGGCCTCCCTGCCCTGAGCAGCCCTGCCTGGCCCACCTCTCCTGGAGGCACGTGTCCCTCTGCGGTCTGTGCCCTGAGTTTTGCTTCGAATCATTTTCAGGAGTCCCCTCCCCTTTTTCTCACGGGGGGGCTCACTATCAGGCACCCCACCATAGAATAAATGGGGGTCAGTGTCCCCCGTTGTTGCCCGTGGGTTTGAGGAAGATCCTGACCACCCAGAGAGGCAAAAACGAAAGAACGACCCCCCACCATGCCTAGTGCTGAACTGCCAGTAAATGGTTTTTGAAGGAATGAATGCACACGAGTGAATGAATGAATGGCTGTTGTGTGATCTTTTCAGAAGTCCAGTGGGGCCTTCATTCTTCCCCCAAGCAGACTGAATCCTGGCTGGGAAGTCTGCTGGAAAAGCCCAATCCACTGTCCTCGCCTGGTCCCCAGCAAACACCCCCCGGGCCCCTGTGTTCTGTCTCAGCAGAGCAGCACACCTGTGAGCACCGGCGGGGAGGTGGGGAGCGGGGCTGCTCAGAGAGGTCTGGATGCTTCCATCCTTGCAGTAAAAAAATAATAAATAAATGCCAAAACTGGGTTTCAAAAACTCTGGTATATTTAAATGTTTACATTTAACAAATGAATACTTCTAACGCATGCACACACAGAAATATAATTTTGCCATTCACAAGGTAATTACAGTGTTTATAAAAGAAGAACCTCAGTTCATGGCATGCTCCAGGCAGTGTGGTCCAGAAATGGGACATAAGTTTGAAATTGGATGACGAACGGCTCCTTTAAAAAGCGTCTGTCTCGTTTGGAGACAGTTAAAGCTTCAGGCCTTTTGGGTTTGTGCGGTCCAGGCTAGACCTTCTTCCTGGCTCCCTGCGGAAGGTCCCAGAGTGGCGGCCCCCTCCCCTCCTCCCCTGAGCGCTGACGGCTCTGGTCAGGCCTGACCAGAGGGGCCAAGCCTACCCCTGCCGGCCAAGAGCCAAACAGGCCGATGCCAGTCCTGTCTCTGGCCGGCCCACAGCCCGAGCCACAGGGCAGCTCAGGCTCTGCCTCCTGAACTGGGTCTGAGGACAGAGGCTGGGGCCCCAGGAGCCAGAGCAGGTCGGAAGCTGGCCTGGCTGTCCCCGCCCTGGGTTTATTTGTGGTGCCTGTATGTGCTGTTGGTCTTGGGGCCACTCACTGTGCAGCGGCATCGAAACAGGCAGGGCATGAGGCAGGAGTGCCTGGGGTCCAGAGAGCAGACTTCAGAGACTGTCCTTAATCATCGTTTTAGAAGAAATTATGTTTAACAATTAGGAAGTGATGAGATAAAGTGGGAAAACCCTCTTCCCTATCCCTTGCTAGCCCGGTCTCCTTGACAAGTTCTGTAATTTTCTCTGAGCTTCAGTTCCCTACTTTGTAAAATGGGGCAGTCACATCACTGAGTGGAAGCAGGGGTTTGGCTGAGTAATATTCCACTCTACGGATAGGCCACATTTTGTTTCTCCATTCGTCAGTTGATAGACATTGGGTTGTTTCTACTTTTTTCCTATTACAAACACTATTTTTTACTTTTATGAATACTACTGTACTATAAATAATACTGTGAACGTCTGTGTAAATTTTTGTGTGAACGTATGTTTTCATTTCTCTTGGGTGATTACCTAGGACTAGAATTATTGTGCCATATGATAACTCTATGTTTAATTTCTTGATGAACTGCGAGACTTTTTTATAAGGTAGCTGGACCACTTCGCATTTCCATCAGCAATGTATGGAAGTTTCTGTACGTCCATATCCTTGCCAACACTTGTTGTCATCTGACTTTTTCATTGTAGTCATCCTGCTGAAAGTGAAGTGTCTCATGGTTTTTATTTGCATTTTCCTGATGACTAATGATGTTTGAGTATCTTTTCATGTGCTTCTTATGCCTTTTTTGGAGAAGTGTTTATTTAATTCCTTTTCCCATTTTTAAATTGAGTTATTTGTCTTTTTATTATAGAGTTGTAAATGGTCTTTATATATTCTAGATATGTCAATATGATCTGCATATTTCCTCTCATTCTCTGGGTTGTCTTTTCTCTTGATAGTCCTCTGAAACACAAAAGGTTTTGATTTCCATGAAGTCTGGTTTATTTGTATATTTGTTTTGTTGTTTGTGCTTTGGGTTTTCTTTTTTATTTAGTTTTTTAAATGTGTAAAACATGTCTGATTACAAATTCAAAGGTATGCTCAGAGCAGTCCCAGCTCCATCCCACCCACCGCCTCTAAGCAGGCATCTAAATTAATTTCTGGTTTTATCATTCCCATGTTTATGTTTGCAAAATTAAAAACTTTCACTTTTTTCTTACGCAAAGGTGGCATTCACAAATACTCTGCATTTTTCTTTCTTTCACTAAATAAATCCTGGACATCAGCCCACATCGGCTGGTCGAACTCTTCCTCATGTGTTTCAGGGCCATGGCAGTCCAGGTGTGGATGCGCACGAGCGGTGCTGGCAGCGGGTTGCCTGGGGAGGGCTCTGGTGTGGTCCGGCCTCTTCCTATACCAAGTCGTGCAGCGGTGAGCAGTGTCCTTTTGTGTCGTGGGGTGCATCTCCAGGATAGACTCCTGGAAGTGAGATGGCTAGGCCAAGAGTTAAGGCACAAGTAATTTGGTCGGCTATTGCCAAATTTTCCTCCACGGGGGTTGTGCTGTTTTATGTCCCGCAGGCTCACAGACAGAATGCCGTGGGATTTTTGCCAATTTTATCTCGGTGTGGCTTTTTAAAAAATCAACTTATTGAAGTGTAATTTACATACGAAAAAATGCACCCATTTAAAGTGTCCAGTGTGGCGAGTTGTGGCCAATGATCTACTTTCTTTTACCTCAGATGACTTTTGCCCCTTCTAGGATTTTATATAAATGAAATCACACAGAATGTAGTCTTTTGTGTTAGGCTTTTGAAAAAACCATGTATATTAAAGCATGCAGCAGGATTTTTTTTTTTTTTTTTTTTTTTTTTTTTGAGACAGAGTCTCACTCTGTTGCCCGGGCTAGACTGAGTGCCGTGGCATCCAGCCTAGCTCACAGCAACCTCACACTCCTGGGCTCAAGCGATCCTCCTGCCTCAGCCTCCCGAGTAGCTGGGACTACAGGCGTGCGCCACCATGCCCGGCTAATTTTTTCTGTACATTTTTAGCTGTCCGATTAATTTCTTTCTATTTTTGGTAGAGACGGGGTCTCGCTCTTGTTCAGGCTGGTCTCGAACTCCTGAGCTCAAACGATCCGCCCCCCTCGGCCTCCCAGAGCGCTAGGATTACAGGCGTGAGCCACCACGCCTGGCCCAGCATGATGTTTTGATACACGTGCACACGATAAAATGGCTATGGCAGAGGAGGTAATTAAAGTATCCATCACGTCACGTAGTTGTGGACGGGAGTGGATTGGTAAAAGCGCCTAAAATCTACTCTCCTAGCACATTTCCAGTGTGCAGTGCAGTTAACCGCAGTCCTCGCGCTGTAATCAGATCTCTAGACTTACTCGCGCTAGTCCCTGCACCTTTGTGCTCTTCGGCCTCCGTCTCCCCTCCGCCGGCCCCCGCGCTGGGCTGCTTTGACCCGGGATAGGGATGCTGAGACTCGTGCGTGTTGCGTACGTCGGCACTTCGTTCCGCTCATGGCCGAGTGGTATCCACTGCACGATATACCGCAATTCGCTTCTCGGTTTTCTTACTCATGGACATTTGGGTGGATTCCAGTTTGTGCCTGTTGTGAATAAAGCCACTACTACTTCTCAAGCAAGTCTTTCTGTGGACATACGTTTCCATCTGGGGGATAAATAGGAGTGGGATGGCTGGATCACATAGTGTGTGTCCAACTTTATAAGTCACCAGACCTTTCTCTGCCGTGGCTTTGCCATCTTCCACTCCCCCAGGAGCAGCGTGTGAGTCGTGGTTGCTGGGCGTCCTCAGACCTTGGTGTCGCTGGTCTCCAGTCTCGGCTGTTCTAGGAGGGGTGTGGTGTCCCTGCAGTTTGGATTTGCATTTCCTTGAGTACTGAGGACGCTGAGCATCTTCACTGGTTCTTATTGGCCACTGTATTTCCTCTTTTGTGAAATGTCTGTTCAAATCTTTTGCCTTTTACTTTTTTTTTTGTGACCATAACAAGGACAGATCCTTTGCTCATTTATAAAACCAGGTTGTTTGTCTCTTTATCATTAAGTTGTAAGAGTTCTTTATGTATTCTGAATACAAGTCCTTTTTATATATAGCACAGATATTTTCTCCTAGTCTGTGACTTGCCTTTTCATTTTCTTAGTGGTATCTTTCCAAGACAAGAAGTTTTAATTCTTTTGAGATGCAAGTCAGGTTTTTCTTTTCCTGTCAGTACTTTTCATGTCCTAAGAAATCTTTGAATATCTCTTATTACTGTGATGAGTGGGGTCAAGTACTTTCTCTTGTATCCAACGGCCATTTGTATATCTTTTTCTGTGGAATGTCCATGTCTTTGGCCTGTGCTTTTAAAGTTCGTTTACTGGTCTTTTTCTTCATTTCTAAGAGCTCTTTGTCCATGAAAGATTAGCACGGTATAGTATATTGCAATGTTTTCTCCCAGTCTGTAGTTTGTATTTTTGACTTAAAGTCGTCTTCTATGTAAAATTGCACGTGTGTGCTTTTACAGCGTCCATCCATGTTTGCACCTAGTATTATGGTTTCATTTTTTTTAACAGTTGGATCTCTATTCCATTTGGAGTTGATTCTAAAGTGCCGTGGAAGGCATGGAATCAATTTTATCTTTTTCCAAATGACTATCCACTTGTCCCCGTATCATCTGTTAAACAGTCTTTCTGTTTCTAATGATTGGAGATCATCTCCCAGACTTTTTCATTCAAATCCTGGACTTCCACATGGACTTTCTCCATTTCTGCCACATGGCCCCGTCTGTCCATGCTCGTGCCGATGGGCCCCCTCTTCCTTAGGGACTTCATGATACATCTCAGCATAAGGTGGGGACTCCTCATCACTCTTCTGTTCGGAGGGTTTCCTAGGGGTCCTTGCTTATTTATTTCTCCAGACTTTAGAAACATCTTGGCTAGCTCCTGAAAAGACACTTGATTTTTTTAAAAATTGAGATTATGGGCGGGGCATGGTAACTCACACCTGTAATCCCAGCACTTTGAGAGGCCAAGAGGGGAGGATCACTTGAGGCCAGGAGTCTAGACCAGTCTGGACAACATAGTGAGACCTCATCTCTACAAAAAAAATTTTAAATTAGCCAGGCATGGTGGTGCATACCTATAGTCCTACCTAGTTGGAAGGCTGAGGCAGGAGGCTCACTTGAACCTAGGAGTTGGAATTGGAGTGCATAGCTCATTGCACTCCAGCCTGGGCAACACAGGGAGATCCTGTCTGTTAAAAAAAAAAAATGAGATTCTGTTAAATTTATAAATTCACTTTGGAAAAGCTAGAATTTTTTTGCTGTGGAATTGACTTGTGCACAAAAATAAGGAGTGTTTTCCATTTGCCCAAGTTTACTTTTATGTCTCTCTAAGTTAGATTATTGGGAAGACTTTTGCAGGACTATTCTGGAGGTTTGTTTTATGTATATTTTGTACATTTAATGTTAGGTTTATGCTGTAGCATTTATCTTTTTCATTATTCTTATAATGGGTTCTTCTCTTTCATTCTGTTTTTGAACTGAATGCTGTTTTCACTGTATATGGGGGGAGCCTGTAATTTGTTGTCAATTTTCCATCTTGCTATCTTACTGAATATTGTTTTTCACTTGTATTCATCATAGCGTTTATTTTCTTGGGTTTTCTAGGTATACCTTGATGTTATCTGAAAAAAATTATCATTTATCTCTTCCTTAAGGGATGAACATTTTTAAAGATGTGTATTACATGTTGCCAAATCTCCTCTTTGAAAAAATATGGTACCAATTTATACTCCTCTTGTGGCAGTGTTTCGCCATACCCTTGCCAGCACTTGAGTATTAACATGTAAAAAGATCTTTGCCAATTTTCTCCGACCCTCATTCATTAAGACATTCACTGCACCCCTTCTCTGCGCCAGGCGCTGCGCTGAGGACACAGCAGGGAGCCCACAGATCTGAGCCACCCTCTGGGAGTCCACGTCCCAGAAGGAGATGAGGCTTGTTTCTTGAGGGTTAAAATGAAGACCGCTGCTGCCCTCTGAACCCAGCTGATGGGAAAAGGCAGGCTGCCCTAGTGGAGAGCCCGTCCCTGGCCCCGGGACTCCTTCTGGAAAATCCCGAGAGGTTATGTAAAAGCCATCGTCCTCACCGCCTCTGTAGAGCCGTGTCACGATGAGCCCTTCGGGTGTCTCGCAGGATCCCCTGCGCAGGCCGGGCAGTGCCAGCAGCAGCAGCCCTACTCGATTGGCTGAATCTGTCCAGGAGCAAGGGCCAGCCAGGTGCCCTCCTGGAGCAGTCCCAGGACACCCAATCCTCCCACCTCTGCCAGGCAGGTTTGGGGCTGAGCACCGAGGAGCCCCGGCCCCATGGCTGAGATCCGATAAAATGGACAGATGCTCCCTGGAGGCTCCTACTTTCCCTTAAAGCCCAAGCCCAGTCCCTGGAGACCCCTTGTGAATCCCCCCTGCCCATTTGCGAGGGCACTCACTGGCAGCAACCCTGCCCTGCCCGGGCTGGCGCCCTCCAACCCCACCCCAAGAGGCTGGACGGGAGGTCCCAGAGGGCTCCGCCCAGGAGGCTCACCCACCTCATTCTCCTTCCTTTTGGCCCAGTGCCCTCTGACCTCGGCCCCTCCTCCTCATACGCATGCTCCCAGCACTGCAGCTTGCTTGCTGTGTGATCCCGGGCAAGTTGCCTTGCCTCTCTGGGCTTTTCCCCTTCTGTACCTCACAGGTATTTGTGAGGCATGAAAAGAGGGAGTGTTCGCAGCAGGTCTGCGCAGCGTGTGGCACAGAGAAGACTCTGGGAACATGTGCTCATTGAACAAGAGTGAAACTATAGATGGATTGTGCTCGCAAACCTTCCAGTGGCTTGGTTTCCATTCAGACCATCAGAACTCGAAGATCAGATCCAGGGGCTTCTAAATGCAGCCTTTGTTGGAAATGCAGCCACCCCACCCTGTCACTGAAGCCCACGCTCGGGGCATTTCTAGTGTGCCCAGGATGAGCTTGGGAGCTGGGCCCAGAGAAAGGGCATTTGGGTCCTGGACCCCAGCCCTGCTTGTGCCGGCATTGGATCTCTTCCTGATCCCCTCCTGAGGTCCTCAGACAGCCAGGCCTTCGTAGAGATGGAGGGGCGGCAAGAGGGACGCCCACCACCACCCTCACCCCAGGCAGCTGGGTCCGAACGAGAGGGGAAATTTCCTTCTCTCTGTATTTATTTTCTACATCCTTGACTTTGAAAGCCAAGCTGGTGTTGATATTTACCTTGGCCGGGTCTCCTGTCTCCCCAGGCCAGCCTCATGTAAACACACTGTTCCTTCTCTCTGCTCTGCTAGAGGTGGCCTTTTGCAACCAATTCTACGAATCTGTAAGGCTGAAGGCACAGGTTCAGGGACCAGCCCTCCAGGGAGCCCAGGGTGCAAGGGGCCCTGGGACCTGCCATGCTGGCAGCTCCCTCTCCAGGGGCTCATGCCAAGGGCCACAGGAATAAGCCGGGGCAGGGCAGGGGCCTCTCCCACATGATGCCTTGCTCCTCCTCACGGCCGTGCTGCGGGCGGCCCTGCTCTCACACGGAGGGTCAGACTCACAGGACACGGGCCGAGGGGCCCAGGCAGGATCTGGCTGTCTCTCTCCACTATCCTGCCCCAGGCCACCCCTGGGGCTGGCAGGAAAGGGCTCGCTGTTGAGTGACAGCCAGTTCTCCAGCGTGAGTCTGGGAGCGTCAGCAACTGGACTGCAGTTCGCAGCAGACGGTGGAGCGGGTGGTGGGCGCACACGCCAGGGAGGCCCTGCCCTCATGGAGCTGGCTTCCGGAGGGCAGGTGTGCAGCAGGGAAGACATGATCAAAGATACAGAGGATCTGGGGTGGTGGTGAGTGCCGCAGAGCCAGGGTGACGGCCCCGGCTGGGCCAGGAAGCCCCCAAGGCAGGCGTGAGAGGTGAGGAGGCGGCAGCCCCCCACTGCTCAAATCCCCGCACCCCCAGCCCTTGGCTCTCTGATCGCTGAGGCCTTGGGCAGGTGAAGTAACTTCTGTGAGGTTTGGTGTCCTTGCACGAGGGCTAGAAGGCAGCCCATCGGCCACGCAGGAGCCTCCCTCCGCACACGGAGCTGCTGTCCCGCCGCTGCGCCTGCAGCTGCTGCGCTCTGAAACCCCCTCAGGCAATGGCTCAGCTGACTCTCTCCCCCTTCTCCATGCAGATCTGGGACATGAGCGACGACGAGACCGTCTGAGACAGCCCTCGAGTGGGGCGGACCCCTCCCTGGCCACCTGCTGAGGAGCGCTCAGTCCCCCCGGAGCAAGACCGGTGATGCTGGGCCCGCGCCCTCCGACCTGTCTGGTCCCTCCTCTCCATGCTCGGAGGACTGGAGCCCCCTCCGCTGCCCAGGAGCTGCCAGTGTCTACATTTGTCGTGATTCCTGATCCTGCCAGTTCTGAGCTGAATAATAACCTTGGCTTTGGCATTGCCATTGATCTGGGACTTGGTTCCCTCCATGTGCAGTTCTGTTTTTCTTGTCACAATTATTTGATGATCCAACTCCCAGGCTCCTTTCCCCTTGACACCGAGGGGGTGGCGGTGAGGACGGGGAGCTGTTGGCCCAAAGCAGACCAAAAGGGGAAAAATGAGAAACCAGCTTCTGCCTGGAGCCACTGTGGGGAGGCAGTGCCCGGCCCCAGGCTGTGGTGCTGGCCCCACTGGGGGCTCCGCCCACCCTGGTCTCCCCTCCCCCGTGGGGCCCTGGTGGAGGGCAGGAGACCTGAGCTGCTGCAGACCGAGGGGACCACACTCATCCCAGTGACCCCAGCACTCCGAGGACAGAGCTAGCCGCCCACCTCCTGGCCCGTCCTCAGCTGTGGACACGGGCAGGCCTGCCTGCTCCAGGGGAGGGCAGGAGGCTCGGCTGCTGCCCTGAGCTGCTGGAAGGGCCCGGTAGCAGGTCTCAGGCCAGGTCCTGGCAGCTGCCCGGGTGTGAGGCTCCTCCCTGCCCTTGAGGGCACTCGAGGCCCGGACAGGGCTGAGCTGCCTGCCTGCTCCACTCGAGGGGCCGCCTCACTGGTGGCTTGGAGGCCCTGACTCTAAGGTGGGGTGGCTGTCCTTCGGCCTGCAGCCAGGCGGCTGAGGGGTCCCAGAGCTCAGCCACACGTCTCTCAGGCCGGGGCCGGTGCGCCTCTTCCTTCTGGGCTTGTGCATCTGTGCAGCCCACGGAGCTGGGTGTGGAGACCCAGGAGAGGGCACATCCTTAGCGTCTGTGACCACCCTGCCCCGTGTGTAAGATGTCACTGTCCCTGCAGTGGCCTAGGAGCCAGAGGCACCCTTTCCACACTTCTTTTATTCTATTCCTATGGCTTTAAATTTTGTTTTCAAAATTGAACCAAAGTCAAAATGGAGTCTGGGGCTGACTCTCACAACAGCAGGATTTCTGTAGGGTCGATTTTAAATGACGCTTCTCCTAAAGCAGAAAGTGGAAAATTAAAATTACTCTTTCCCAGCTCATGTGGGGCTCCGACCGGCGGCCACACACAGGTGCAGCGCCACCGAAGGCAGCCCCGGCCCCAGGGCCCCGCAGCCAAGCCGCGGGGGCCGCTGCCCACCCAGCCCCGCGCTCCCTCCAGGACAGAAGAGCCACATGCAGCCTGTGGTTTAAGAGCACTTTATTATTGTTCTTAAGGCTACTTTTAAGTACAAAAAAAAGATGGCCTGCCAAACCTTTTTTTTCTTCTTCCAGGAAAAACAGGCCACAGAGAATGGTATATTACAGATTTACAAACTCGGAGAGCAGGGTCAGAACGCGCTGCAGACGGCTCGGCTCTGGGAAGGACGCCTCGGAGCCCCTCCAGCGCAGGGAGGGCGCTCGTGCTCAGGGACAGGTTTGGTTTTCCGCTGCCCAAGGCCCCTCCAGGGTACCGCCCATCCCAGATGGGTCAGTGCACCAAGGGCCCTGCCGTGGGCACCGCCGACCCTCCCAGCGCGACCACCGCGCTCGCTGACAAAGAGAACAGTCCCAGGAGCGCTCTCCTCCTCGCCGGTCAGCAGCGGGTCGTTTTCCTGTTAGGACGCTCAGTAGCCTGTAGCAGTAACAAACTAGTGGCTATTAATGCAGATGCAGTGTCCTCATAGAATAACTGTGTTCCTGCACTTTTACAGACACATCTACGACGAAAAAAAGATCAACTTTTTTTTCCAAACAACAAAAAAATATGAATGATTACAATAGGAAAGGGAAAAATTAAATAGCTACATATCATTAACAAATTAATTGTTCTTCAAAAAATACCTACAAATTTCTCTGTACATTCTTTACGCACAGCGTAATGATGGTCTTAAAGTTACCTATATAAAAAAAGTGTTCTCAACGATTTTTCCTACAGAAAATACAGGGGCCTGAATGCCCAAGCTTGGAAGCCCAGTAACGCGGGAGCGAAATGTGTGCGGGGCAGGAGGAAAGGGCTTTTCTTCCACGTCTGGAAAGGCCTGCAGCCACGTGACCGCAGCAGGGCTGATCCTCCGACCTCTCCGCTCGGTGCCAATCCCCAAAATCCAACAGCTGCTCTGGACTTTCCTCACGCTGAAACCAGCCTCGAGGGGCCCCGTGGTTTCTGCAAGCCCCTCAGACCTCCCACGGATGTGGCCACGCCCACGTCACCTGGTCAGGTGCCCCGTGGCAAGCCCTCTGGCGGGCCGGGCTGTGTGCAGACACCGGAGGGGCAGGGGACAGAAACGCTCATCGACCGAGACAGCAGCCGTGGACTGCCACTGTCTGTCGTGCTTGCTGCTCCACCTAATTTCTAATTAGTAGCTATTAATATAGCAAACGATAAATGCAGTAATAACTGTATAAAGTCATAGGAATGTATACTGCCTTGGCCCCAGCGTACGAGGAAGCAAACAAAATACCGTATCACAGATTGTCAGGAATCTGCTGTTCAGCTGGAGAGTTCAAAGGAGCAGTTTCTGCATCGAGGGAAGCTGGAAGACACAAACCCCACCTCCCCCGGGAGCCTGTATAAAGCAGACAGGGACGCAAAAAATAAATGCCGTCAGCCTGCGGCAACAACCCCAGCATCCGCGCTGAGGCGGGCTGACTGCTCGACTGCTCCCTGCAAGGGCCTGCCAGGAGCTGGCTGTCCCCGGCACCCTTGTGAGCAAAGTGAATATCAAATACAAATCTTAGAGTACAACTGTACCAGCAGTAAGTATATCTAGGACTGTAACTGACAAAAATAAACTAATTCTGAAAAGAAGATAGTAAGTATTAAGGTTTTTGTTTACTGTCTATACAATTAATAGAAACCAGCTATTTTTTCTCCGTTAAAACATGCATGTTTAAAGCACTATGGAATCCTCCAACCTCAGCTCTAGTCTAACAAACTGCAGTGTTCAGAGAAGGTAAAATGCCCGTGATTGGTAATCTGCAGTCCAGTTGCAAGCACCTGAAATCTAGAGAAAGACCTATAACCTGTATGAGACTTCCCCTTCCAAAGCTGTTTTGTCTAAATTTAAAAACAAGAACAACAAAACACAAATGGTCAGAAATGTCATCCTTAAATCCTTTGTTTTTCAGCAGTTTGCCCTCAGAGTACTAGCATCACACTTAAAGTTGTCAGGCAACTCTAGTCCTCCTCCTATAGTGCAAATCAGACACGACAGTTCTCTTCAAGTATACACACGCACACACGACCGAACCAAACACGCCATGGAAGCTGAGCCACACACACCCAGGTCTCAAGGAGCAAATGGAAAAGCACAAAGCATCTGGGTCACCAATGTCGTCATGGCTTGTGGCTGAGAAAGCGCGCCGTGGAGTCCTGGCCCCGCTGGGGCAGCAGACCTGCATCAGAGGTTTCTTTGGTAACTGAGGCAGGAAGTAAGGATGCTACATTAGACAGATGTTCCACACGTAGTTCCTGCTGTCATGTTTGAGGGCCCCCTTGTACGAATACCAAGCAAGTACAAAACAGAACAGAACAAAAATCCCAACAACATGGTTTTTGCGAATAAACCATCCCTTCCCTTCCCCCCGCCCCACCCCCGTGACTTTTTCTGTTGTTAGCGGACTGTTCGAAGCTCAGGCAAACCATGCAGATCCCGCGCCGCTGGAGGGGCTCCTTCAGGAGACCACGGAGGGGGAGTGGCTGTGGCTGACCATGTGGGCGGAGGGGCTGGCAGGCTGGCCCCTGCGCGAGGCGGACTCGGGGCTGCTGGATGCTCCGTCCTTGGCCGCTTTGATCTGAAGCCACGTGTCACCCAGAGCTTTGGCAAAGTGGTCGTCCACGGAGCCCGTGATGGACACAGAGTTGGGTGCCGGCTCAGGTTCCTTGTAGTTCTTGCCCAGGCTCCTGCGGAAATGCTCCTCCACCACGGGGTCACAGGTGGTGGTGGCTGCAGGCAAGCAGGACAGCGGTCAAAGCACAGGCGGCTGCGGACGCGCAGCACCCTCCCTCAGGGGCCGTGGCGGTGCAGGGTCTGGGGACGGGCCCCTCCCCCCTCAGCTGGGCGACTTGGGCAGGTCCCTCTGAGTCAGTAAAACGGTGACCTGCCTAGTGCACTGGGCCAAGGTCTGGGTGCAGACAGCACGTGGCACTGAATTTAAACAGGACCTACTGTCTCCCGTGACCAGACCGTGAGGTCCTGGGGTGAGGCGGCACGTTTCTCAAGCCCTTCCCGCGCAAGCCGCGCACAACGCTATGTGTCCACTGCACGTGCTCAAAAAATACTCTTCGACCTCGACAATAAATAAGCTCCAGGCGAAGGGCCGCAGCTGGCCCTGGGGCAGCCCCAGACACTCACCGCTTGGTGGCCTCCGGTAGCTGGCAGGCCCGGGCGCGGCGCAGCCGCTGTGCGCGACGGGGCAGTGCGAGAGGTTGCAGTTGCGGGCGCCGGCCGAGGCGCAGGTGATCACCGAGGGCCGGTTCTGTGGGGAACGGGGGGCTGTCAGTGCGTGGGGACCTGCCTGGAACCCGCACCTCCTGCAGGCCCCCCAGCACCTCCGGGCTCTGTCCTGGAGCCCTTCCTGAGCAAAGGAGTTACGGTCAAGCTCTCTGCCGCCGTCGGCACCAACCCTGGAGTCCAGCTGCTAAACACAGTCCGTCTGCAGAGTGAGCGAGACCCCAAGGTCCACTCCCCTTGGTCATGGCTGTTGGGATGAGTGAGGGACAAGGGACAAAGGCTCAGCTGTTGAGAGTTGGGCTGTCCCACCTCTCAATCCGAATTTAGACAACTTGCGAGCTGGGAAACGTCGAGTAGATGGCAGAGGGTTGCAGGAGGGACCACAGCTCCTCCCATTACGGTCCCCAGGGCCCTTCTCATCACATTCCACTATGCCGCGGGGGTTCTTGCAGCCACCCCAGAACGCTTCCAATATACTTCAGTTTTTTGCTTACGCCAGCTCTGGTTGGTTTCTACCACGACCATATAAACCACGACGGAGGCGGAAACAGACCTAAGCACACGCGCTGCGTACGTGCCGCCCGCCCTGCCCGCGCACGCTGCGCTCTCTCCTCCCCCCCCCCCCGCGAGGCCTGTCATGACTGCCGCCACCTCTTCCCTTTTCAACCTGCCCCCCCACCCCACCAAGACTCAGCAAGGAAATCAGTCCTTGTAGGTGCTCCCGGGAAGTGTCGGCGCCCCCCCGACCATGCACACTTCAGAGCAGGGACCAGACATGTCTGGACTGTTCCCCCTACCCCGCCCCCGGCCCTGGTGCAGAATCTAGGACGGAAAACATTCGTGAACTAAACTGAACTTCCTCGGTCCCCACTGGGAAAGGCACCTCCTGCTATCCTCGAGGAAGCTGGAGGGCTCTGAGGAGCTAGCTGAAGGTCACCCCGCAGGTACCAAGGATGACAGCAACACCAACCAAGCAAAGCGGGGGCTTGTCCTCCCTGGCTTTCTTTAAAGATCAGGAGCTACTACGAAGATAAAAAAGGCTTACGCACCAGACCTCCTCATGATGAGAAATGAACAGGAATGACAACAACAGGTTCTAGGATAAAAATCTGTATCTGTAAGGACTGAACCGGAATTAAAATAAGGCCCGTGCTTGGGTCTAATAAGAAAAGACACATATCCACAGATGTGGCTTAGCAGTAGCCACATGAACAGTCTGGGGTTTTGTTAATAGCTCAGCACATCAGCAGTGGAGACGGGGCCACCGAAGGGTGTATGAGCCTTCATGGTGCCGACGACGAGGGCGCTGAGCCCACTCCCCTCTCTTAGGGATGCGTCCTCAACTGACCAAGGTGGGGCTGAGGCAGCCACGTTCACGAAGCGCGACTGTGCCCCCTTGGCCAGGCTGGAAATCCAACCCAGGCTCGGCCAGCCAGCTGCTGCCCCACACTCAGGTTCAAGCTGGGCGTGGCAGTCAGGAGCAGATCCTGGGAGCTGTGGGACAGCCACACCGGGCTGGTCATGCGGGTCAGGCGCAGAGAGAAGAGGATGCAGAGAGGCGGTCACACGCAGAGCTGAGGGAAGAAGAAGGGTCCTGCCCTCTGTCCAGCTCTCCAAGGCAAGGCCCTTCCTGAGCCTGGCTGTACCCATGACCTTGGGCTCTGGAGACGCCCAGGGTCCTCCCAATAAAACTCCCTTGCTTTTGTGCCTAAGCTGGCTCAAGTTGGTTTCCACTCCTCACAACCCAGAGTCCTGACCGACACAAACGTTGAAAAGTGGGGACATATTTGGAGTGCGGGAGATCGAGGAAGATCAGGAAATGGAAGCTTAGGCTGAAGAATAAATAAGCTTCATGTCCAGCCTCCTTTCGGCCACTTCACGACAGACTGTGCCCCTCTCAGGTGGGGACCGGGGGGCAAGGACAACCCACTTGTACTGTGTCATCTTCAGGTCACCTCCAGACCTGAGATGAAGTGAACTGCCCTCGACTCACCTCCTTCGGACGTGCAGATGACCAGTGCCTGGGGCACCCCGTCTTCCTCCCCCAACCCAGGACACAGGGTGGCCTGTGAGCGCTCCCCACACCCTAAACCACCCCGGTGCGCTGGGCTGGAGTCCAGCACCTCCCTGCTTCTGGCTGAGTGCCAGCGGGGACCTGGTGCCACTGTCCACCCAGAGCAGGCCCCGTGATCCCAGACAGCGAGTGCTCACCAGATCACGGGGGTCCACGCACCCCTCAACACCCTTATTTCCCAGATGGGGAAGGTGAAGGCCAGAAACAAGTTACCCACCAGGATGAGCCTTCGTCACTCACAACCCATTCACCCGGCCCCACGCACCCCTGCGCTGCGCAGCCAGCACCAATATGGAAACAGTCCCCTGAGGCTCACTGTCCTTCGTGTTTAACGCTTAATCTCCCTTGGCTCGCAGTTGCGGCTGCCCTCAGGGCACCCCCTTGCTAGCTCCGAGCCTTTCTTGGGAGTGCCGCATACCCTCCTCCAAGCTGCTGCCACGGAACACCTTCCGCAGCCTCCCTGGGAACTTTCCTGTCCCAGTTCCCAGAGATCTGAGTCACGTTCTCTGCCACACGGAAGGCTTCCGCCGTGTCCGCCCCGCAGGCTGCAGCACAGCCTGTCCTGCCCGCCACTGACACAGCTTTCGCTGTCGCTCCACAAAGCACCCTCCCCACGCCGTTTCCCTCGCTCTCGGCTGCGGGATGACACAATGGAAGAAAACTCTCGGGGCCGGGTGGCTACCTCAGAGCTGCTGGAGAGCAGGGGCCGTGAGGCCGGCTGTCGTGTCCTCGGCACAGGACCTAAGCAGCTGGGCCGTAGCGTGCAGTCTAGGCCGCGCCACCTGCCCCGGGAGGGGCTGGATGAATGGCACCCAGCGGGCGGAGCACACGCCGACAGCGGCGCAGCGAGGCAAGCGGCCTTCAGAACCCTCGCCGCCCACTGGTGACAGCTCGGGGGTGGCCACGTGCTGGGGAGAGCTGGTGGCTTGGATCTGGCCGCTGTCAGTGGCCTTGTCCTCAGTCCTGCCAGGAATCCCGTGAGAACACGGGTGGGGACTCCAGGTTCTCACCAGGAAAGCTCCACCGCTCCCGGCACGCACGGCGGGCCAAGGAGATGCTGTCGCCGCGTGTGGCTGGGCAGCCAGGGCCGCGCGGCGTGGGGTGGAGGAAGGCCGTGGCGAGGGGAGCCAGCTCTCTGTCCAGCAGTAAAGTTTCTGCAAAGCAACTGTGACCAAAACCAAGCAGAAGATTCTCAAGAGCCTGGCAGTCACGTGAATAGGTCACCCAAGAAAACACCGAGCATCCTAGAGGCCTGGGAGGGGCGGGGCCCGCAGAGGACCCACCCGACCTTGTGGGCTTGTGACCAAATTTCCAGTTGAGTCCTGGCCCACGCCCCTCCCTGAGGGACTTCTTGCTGGCAGTGGCAATGGCCTGAGCGCTGAATTCCCTATATCCTAGAAATGAATTCCTTTTATGCTTCAGTCAGTCAAAACTGGGTTCTTCTGCTTGCACGTTTTAGGCCTGGCTGGCGTGTCGCGGCAACACCTGTGGCACTTCACAGAGCAGGTCACCCGCCCTCCCCCGGGCAGAGCGAGCCAGTCTCCGGGGGTCCCCCTGCCCACACGCCTGCTGCCCGAGAGCGTCATCCTGCCCTCGCTCGTCCATCCCGACCACACGGCGAGCTCCTCACGGCTGCGCCGCGGCTCTGCCTCCTCGGGGCCTCGCGAGGGTCGGCGGCCAGTCGGTGCCGACAAAGGGGGATCCGCGAGCCTCGTCCCGGGTACCGGAACAGATCAATGGCTGTCTGTGCTACGCTCGCAGCTGAACTACAGTTCGGCCACCTGATTGGCCGTCTCCTCCAGACGGGCACTGTGAGTGCGCCGAGGGCGATGGCCATGCCTGCTCTGGCACGCTCCCTGCACAGCTTGAACGAGTGAACGAACAATCGAGACTGTGACGTCAGGCTCCGGGGCAGGGCGGGCACTGTCCCTCAGCTTTACCGGGAGTCCCGAGCACCAGAACAGCCTCTCCCAGGCTGCACCGCGAGCAGTTCTCGCGGACCAGCTCAGAGACGCACACCAGGCAGCACAGGCTGTGCCGGGCTCAGCTGGGCGAGACAGAGCCACTGTCCGCCCTGGACGGCTGTCAGACGGGCGCCTCAGAGGAAGCAGGCAGCGCTGCAAGGACGCAGCAGGCTCTTGCCGCTGAATGCCGGGCCTGGAAGCCAAGCCGCCCTCCCCTGCACAGGGTGTCTTCTCGGGGCCTGTTATCGGGTCACAGGCTCACGCAGTGAGTCCAAACCTCTCCAGTGCTGACGACTTCTCTTATTGTATGTTTCCCTAGGAACCCTATTTATTCATTTATTCTTTTGGAGGCAGGGTTTGACTCCATTGCCTGGGCTGCAGTATAGTAGCATCATCGCAGCTCACAGCAACCTCAAACTCCTCGGCTCGAGCGATGCTCCCGCCTTGGCCTCCCCAGTAGAGGGACTACAGGCACCACCACACCCAGCTAATGTTTCTGTTTTCAGCAGAGACAGGGTCTCACTCCTGCTCAGGTCTCCAACCCCTGGCCTCAAGTGATCTTCCCACCTCGGCCTCTCAGAGTGCTAGGATTACAAGCATGAACTACCTTGCCCGGCCAGGAACCCTATTTTTAAAAAGATTTATTTTCTTCTACCAAACAATGTTTATTAAGTAATAATTTAATTTTCTTATTTTCCTTTAATAAGAAAAAAATCCCTATGTGCCAGTCGTAGGTTTCAGACCAGCACAAGCTCATAACCACTGTGACCACCGACTTTACGGGATCCCAGCCCCAAGCAAAGCAACCTGACATTTAACTTCACCTGTGTGACCTCACGACGGGTAAACTCGGGATTCCCATGAGGATTATTACACTGACCCTAAGAGAGACAAGACTGCAGGAACAAACACCGCATCCAGACCACCCCAGTGCAATGCCAGAAACAGCCCCAGAGACGGGGACCGTCTTGCCCGAGGCCACGTGTCCCAGGCGGCGCGGCTCGGGCAGGTCTGGGTGGGACTCACGCGCAGGCGAGGCTCCCGCTCTGCCGCTCCCCGTCCCAGGTGCGTAAGTGACGCTAAGGACGGTGCCCTCACCCCCGCCCTCGGGTCCTCTGCTTGGGGTTCTCTGCCCAGCTTGTCCCCCAATCCCCCAGCCCCTGGACAGAGGCGCACCTGCTGCCGCTCTCCTGGGGTCAGCGTGGGCGAGAGGCCGGCCGCCCTGCTGGCGTCCAGGCTGTTCTTGGTCAGTGCGAGGGGCTGCTCCATGCTGAGGCTGGGCAGGGACGTGTACAGGTGGCCGCCATGCAGGCCCATGGTGGGGGCCACGGCACGCTCAACGGGGCTGCGGCTCCGCTCCCGGGGGTCTTTGCGGCAGTCTCCATTAGCAGTCTTGCTCCTGAAAAAGAGGAGCAAGCGTTCAGATGAGAACACCCGGCATTTTGTGAAGGGCAAGGGGACTGGCTCTGTGCTAGTCACTCTACCTTGTTTACGTCATTCGATTTTTTACCTCGAAGCTCACGTCACACAGCTGAGCAGAGGGCCTGGCTGCCGGCCCAGGTCAGTCTGATTGTAAGGCCCCAGGTGCTGGTGAGGCACCTTCCAGCAGGGTCTGAAGTCGGTCCCGCAGGGCCCTCCAAACAGAAACGGGGCACCCCGCTCGGCAGCATCACCTGCCCGTCTGCATGCTCATGGCAAACGCCACCTGCTCAGAGCAGCAGAGCCAACGCATGTGCTCAGGGCCAGCTTCTTGGACAAGAACCTGCCGTTTAGACCTGAGGTTCCCAAGCCCCAGGCCTCCAGCTGATACCGGTCCTGTCAGGGACCCAGCTGCAGAGCCACGCCACCCACTTCCCTCGACCCTTCGCTCCGTCTGTGGAAAAACTGTCTCCCATGAAACTTAGAAGGGGGGCGCACAGCAGGAGGAGGCGCACCAGGGGGCGAAGCTTCATCTGTATTTACAGCCGCTCCCCATTGCTCGCTTCCGCCCCACCCACCCGCTGGGTCTTTCCTTAAACCAGTCCCTCGTGCCAAAAAAGCTGGGGACCACTGATTTAGACAGAACCACGACGATGGTGATGATGAACTGAAGTAAATGAATGTCTCCTACGTGCCGAGTCCCAAGACTCTACAGGCATTTCCTCATTTGCTCGCAGGAGCACCGAGGAGGAGATGCTGCAGCTGCCCCCTTGCCGGACAAGCAACCCCAGACTCAGAGCGGCAGAGTCACTGGCCCAGGCCGCCCAGGAACAAGGGGTGGCATCTGCTCTGGTGCACCGTGTGCGCGGACACTCGGGCCAGCGTGCGGTTCATCCAGAACACGTGGGCAGGAGCAGTCTGCCTTAGGGAAGTCCATCACCAGCCTTGGCTGTGTGTTCAGCACTCGGGAGCTGCTGTGTGGAACACAGATGACGGCAAACACTGTCTCCATCTGACACTACTTATCTGAAGGCAACGTTATATGGTGCATCGATCAGACAATGACCCAGCACGGGTTGGGTTTAAGAGTTCACTGGTGCCTGCAGTCCCAGCTACTCGGGAGGCTGAGGCAGGAGGATCGCTTGAGCCCAGGAGCTTGAGGCTGCAGTGAGCTATGACTGAGCCGCTGCACTCCGCCCAGGGCAACACAGAGAAACCCGGTCTCTATTTAAAAAAAGAAAACGTTTGCCCAGTGAGGCACAGCCTATAAAAGACCATACACGCTGTTCTGGGCTCACTCCTGGTCCGTTGCCCTGTTGGTTCTGCCTCAGGTCTCACCCCTAAATCCACCATGTCCTCTGCTAACAGAGCAATCTTTTTTCATAGCTAATGATCAAGTCTTTCAGAGAAGAATGTGGCAGATAATGATTTCAGTGACTTTTCTTTTCTTTTTTTTTTTTTTTTGAGACAGAGTGTCACTCTCTTGCCTGGGGCGAGTGCCGTGGCGTCAGCCTAGCTCACAGCAACCTCAAACTCCTGGTCTCAAGCGATCCTACTGTCTCAGCCTCCCGAGTAGCTGGGACTACAGGCATGTGCCACCATGCCCGGCTAATTTCTTTTT
>CAUYSK010004226.1:0-14189 GCA_963575035.1 Avahi laniger | reverse complement strand
CCCAATACAGTTCACACAGCTGAGGGGAGGGAAAGACAGCAGAGTAGAAGTGCCCATCACTTCATAAGTGGATTAACAAAATGTGGTATATGTATACCATGCAGTACTACTCAGCCATAAAAAAGGAAGAATAATGCCTTTTGCAACAATTTGGATGGAACTGGAGACTCTTATCCTAAGTGAAGTATCTCAAGATTGAAAAAATAAACACCACATCTACTCGCTACTAAATTGGAACTAACCAATGAACACACATATGCCCAGAGGGGTGTAAAATTCGAGCAACAGGGAAGGGAGGAGGGAAGAAGTGAAAACTTATCTAATGGGTACAATGAACACTATTTGGGTGATGGGCATGCTCATATCCCTGACTCAAGCATTATAAAAACAATCCATGTAAACAAAAATATTTGTACCCCCTCAATACTTAGAAATAAAACTAATAAAGATAATGCAACATCATAAAAAAATAAAATTTTTCAAATTCATAGGTATGTCTAGGGTCCCATAGATAAGCTGAAAACACTTTACTGATATATATAATTTATATAATGGGAAGACTTAAACCTATTTTAAATAAATACTGAGTTTTGGTAAAAAAAAGAAAGGAAAGAATGATGTCCTTGACATTTATTTACAAATCAGATATTGTATTATTTATTACCATATGACAAATTACCCCCAAACATAAAGGCTTATGACAACAGATACTTATTATCTCACAATATGTGTGGATTGAGAATCTGAGCTCAGCTTACCTGGGTTTCTGTCTCAGGCTACCTCGCAGCGGTGCAGTAATATTACTATTCAGGGCTGAGGTCATCTTAAAGCTCAGCTGGAATAGGATCTGCCTTCTAGCTCAGTCATGTAGCTGTTGGTAAACCTCACGTCCTAGCTGACTGCTGACTGGAAGTATCAGTTCCTTGCCCTTTGTGCCTCTCCATAAGTCTACTTACAACTTGGCAGATTGCTTCCACTAGAGTAAGGAAGAGAAAGAGAGAGATCATTGTCTTTTAAGGTAACTTAGTTTCAGAAGTGATATCTTATCACTTTTTCCAGTCTATTTGTTAGGAGAAAGTCACTATGTCTAGCCCCACACTCAGAGGGGATTACTCAAAGGCCACGAGTACCAGGAGATAGGATCATTGAGAACATTTTAAGATTGTCTATCAAGATATCCCGAAGGATGTTTGCTACGCTACATTTATTGTAGCTTGCTCATCCTTTTTTTCATTCACAAATCCTTAAACAAATGCTTAGTGTTGACATTTCTAAACACACACATATTCTTACCCTGTTGGTTTCTGTGATAGTTATGAATATTCTGAAATGATGTTAGGTTAACCAAATTATGGAATTGAAGGGATCTTCTAAAGCATTTATTTCACAATCCTTATCTTTATTTTGCAGACATAAAATTTAAGACAAGAAAAAGGTAAATGACTTCACCCAAGTCATACAACTGGTTACTAATTCCTTATAACACTGTAACTAACAGATTTTCTGACTTATAGTTTATTAAGAAATTGAGGAAGATATTATACAAATAAGATTAATTTTATATGGTCACCCTGTTAAGCCACTGAGATTTTGGCATTTATCTCTTAAGCAGCTTGTGTTACCATAACTTATACATAAATAGTTATTAGAAGTGAGTAGGAGCTCTAACAGAAAGCCTAAAAGATATATTATGGCAAGAAAATTTGTTTCAGAAACTAAAAAGATTGAGACCCAAGATAGGCAGTGGCAAAATATTGCCAAAAATGCAAGGTGCAAAACCCTGGAAGGTAAAGTATGTGCATACCAAATTTGCATCTGTCTGAGTCCCTAAACAAATAAATGGGACAAAGCCTGTGCTCTACCTATTGTATTTTAAGTGAAAAATAAAATTTTATTGGGTTAAGCCATGGAAAATTTCAGATTCATCTGTTATTGCCACCTTAACTAATACAGTCTTTTGTATACAATCCTATCTGTTATTTTGTAATTATTAAATTTCATACTCATGAAGAACTTTCTTCCTATTAACTATTTGATTTTTGTGTTGTTCAGTCTAAATTATTTTAAATATACTAGAGATTAGAAATATATAGTACTTCATTCAGTACTTCCTTTCTGCTAGTTACTGTACTAAAATATTTAAATTATTTCATTGATGCTTTACAGTAATCTATAGCAGGTATATAATCACCATTCCCATTTTACAGGTAAGAAAACTAAGGCTGAGAGAGCTTAAGTAACTTGGTTATGGTTATAGCTGGTACATGAAAATTGTTACATAATTAGAACTACAGCAATGAGATAACAATATTGATGATAATCAAACTCATGAATGTCGATGATACTTCCTAAAGAAGATATGTTGTATGGGAAGAGAAAAATAAAACAAAATATGAATAGAAGACAAAAACAATGAGTGTACTGCAGAACTTGAGAAATAGGTAACTTTAGAGCATGGATAAGAGAAGCCGTCAAATAAGAGTGATCACGGATTCAGAAAGGTAGGAGGAACAACAGCGTAGTATATTCTTGTAAAAGTAAGGAAAGTGAATGTTTCCCCCAAAGAGGGGATAGTCAAAAGTGTTCAATGGTGCAGAGAAGGCAAATTACAAAAGAAAAAATGACATGTTTCCATTAGAATTACCAGTAAATGCGTGTCCTTGCCAAGAGCTGTGTAAGAGATGGAGGTGGGTCGGATTTATAGTGCAATGAATGGAAATGAAGAAAGGAAGACGGAGAATAGAGACCACATTGAAGAAGATTGGTTGTGGAGGGAGAAGAAGAAGAAGGTGGGAGCTGGAGTGAACGGTGGGGTTGAGTTTTTTAATTTGGACAACATGTTATGAAGGAATCAATAGGAAAGGAAAGGCCGATGATGCAGAATAGAGAACAGGGAAATGAGAAAGCACGTAGGTCTTCTGAGAAACCCAGAAGGATGGGATCCAGCTCACAGAAGGGTTTACATTTCAACCTGAGAGGAAGTGAGAACAGGGTGGTGAGGAAAGTAAGTACTTAGAAAAATTTAGGTAAGGAAGATAACACAGTTCTCCTCTGGTGTGTTCTATTTTCTCTCTCAAGAAGGATATAGAGTTAGCTGGCTAAGATCGAATGCAGTTGAAGGTTTGAAAAGAGTGGTTATGATTTTAAGCATCTTCACGAACTGGAGAGAGAGCTGACAGTAAAATATAAGCACAATACAGCTTTTCAGCTTGGAGGACCCAGTTTAGGTTGGAGGCCAAACATCTTACAGGTCAAAAGCACTGGAATTTTGCATCCTGTTTGATCTACGGTGTTTGGAGAAATTTATCCAAGGAAATAACTGTGAAGGTACCCAAGATATAAGCCATAAGGATATCCATTATAGAATTAATAATAGTGAAAAACTGGAAACAACTTAATGCCTATTGATAAGGAGATTTGTTAAATAAATTATGGTACATCTGTAAGGAGAATATCATGCAGCCATCAAAAACTATGTTTTAGAAGAATATGAAACAGCTTTAGAAATATGTTTGTAATACATCTAATGGAAAATGGAGGTTATAGAAAAGAACATGCGGTATAATTCCTTTTTTTTAATAAAAATGAACACTATATGCCTAGGAAAATGACACAAAGTGTTAAAAATGACAGGATTACATATATCTTAGTTAGTTTGGACTGCTGTAACGAAGTACCATCTACTGGGCAGCTTCTAAACAATAGAAATTTATTTCTCATAGCTCTAGAGGCTGGAAAGTCCAAGATAAGGTGTCGGCAAATTCGGTGTCTGGTGAGGGTCTGCTTCCTTGTTCACAGATGGCTTTCTCCTGGTAACCTTACATGAAAGAGGGAGCAAGGAACCTTTCTCAGGCCTCTTATAAGGGCACCAATCCCATTCATAAAGGCTTTGCCCTCATGACCTAATTACCTCCCAGAGGCCCTGCCTCCTAATACCATTAACATGGGGATTAGGATTTCAACATGTGAATGCTGGAAGGACAATCAACATTGTCCTTAACAACATGTGAGTTTTAGTTCTGCTTGTTCTTGTCTGTATTTATGCTTACTCCAGTATAATCATTTATAATTACTATCATTAAAAATACCTTATATTTAGAGGATTTATTGGAAGTTTACTGACACTCTAAAATTTGATTCATGATATTGTACAGCATACTCTAAGCTGTTGTTCTGAAGAATATTATTCCATGTGCTGTTAATAGATGTGTGTAGGGGAAAATGCTCATGTAGGTTTGAAAAATTTGCTTTAGTTAAAGTTTCACAGGTGTGATTGTTCGTGGTAAAAATGCTAAGAACTAATATCCTAATATTTGAAGGTCAAGAGTTGGAAGTACCTAGTATAGTATTTTTCCCCAAGTTTTTGAGACTGTTTTTTGGAAGGAGACTGATTTTTTTGTTTGTTTGTTTTAAAGAAGTCAGTGTAAGTGTATCCTATTTTTAAAAAAAATTGATGGATTTTTATATAGGAGGAAAAAGTCCTGAAATATAACATATGATGATCTTGAAATATAGTATATATATTAAGAATATACCAAGGATACCAGGTAAAGTGTGAAATAAGACTTATATAGACTTATATTTAAGACTTATATTTTTTTCCTTAGAGATAGTGTCTCACTCTATTGTCCAGGTTGCCTCCTGAGTGGCTAGGACTACAGTCCTATGCCACTAAACCTGGTTAATACTTTTATTTTATTTTTTTGTAGAAATGGGGGTCTTGCTGTATTGCCCAGACTGGTCTTGAGCTCCTGGCCTCAAGAAAGCCTCCTGCCTTGGCCACCCAGAGAGCTGGGATTACAGTGTGAGCCACTGTTCCTGGCCCACAGTTCTATTTTTATAACTCCATAAGTAAGTCTGATGTTCATCACTGTTTGAGAACCTTTGGCCTAGAAGATTCTAGGTCCAAATTAAAGAATTAAGGCTGCGGTCTGAGAATATGTTAAGTAAACTGAAACTATGACTGATAATATTATACTGTTGTTGACCAATATTAGATAAAGCACTATCAGGATTCTGAAAAACATAGGAAAACATGAAAAAAATATTTCATAAGAGTTTTGATCAATATTTTCCTGAGATTAAAACATATTGAAAGCTGGGGCTTTATCAAGTATCCAAAGACTTCTCATAAAGCATACAATTTCTAAAATATATATATATTAGAATATCAATTTAACATAGTGAAGGCTAAGTGTCTTTTCTGATTTGATAATTCTTTCCGTGCAACTCACCAAACAAACCTAATTAGATACTTCTAACATCTCTTTTTAAGAGGCAAAAGCACAAATCTTTGTGATTTTCCAGGGACCCTTTTAATAAAGCTCTGATAGAGGTGTAAAAATATTAGGTGTAAAAATATTCTGAAAATTTTATCCTGTTTTTCTATATTTAGAATATGATTTGGGGAAGGCAAAAATGAAAAGAGTTTTCAGAAGAGATTTGTACACTTGATTAAGATAGAATTGTGAGAAATAGTGCTTAGTAAGCCATTTAATTAAAGTGATAATGAACCATTAAAAAAACACACCTTAGAGAGTAATAGGATTGCAAAGAACCTCAGCTCTTCGATAAGGGAAAACTTTTGTTTTGTTTTTTTCTCTTTAAATAATCAAGGATATAATAGAGTTGACATAACACACAGAAAATTAGTCTGGTAAAAAGCAGAATTCTACAATCTAGGCAGATTACACAGAAGTCGAATGATCTTTCATATTGTAGATAAAGGTATTAATTGGTAAACCAAGAGAGTAAGCTCATTAGGATTAAACATAGTGATTAAATTTTAATACTTTTCATAGCTTCTTTGCCTTTTTAGTTATTTTTGTATTATTTTATTTATCTATGTAACCATACAAACACACACATGTATACATAGTGTATAAACTATATATATGTTTTATATTTATTGAATATACATTTATGAGAGTCATAGAAATAAAGATGTAGACATAAAATATAAAGTAAAATTTATGTAAATTAAAAAATGGTATACATTATTTCCCCTAATTTTGAAATATATTTTATTATATAAATTCTTTTATTATTTTAACCCTAAATCTCTTTAAAAAATGAAACTCTGCCAAAATCTTTCGCTATTTAATTTTCTTCTATACCAATACTAGTAATTCCCTAATCCTACCCTTCAATGCTGAGAAACTTCAGTTCTTAACCCACTTTTATAAATACAAGTTTTCTTTACAATACACTATCTTTCTTAATATACCTTATGCTTACACAGTTAACTCTGAATAATGTTTTCTCTAGAGGTATATGGTGCTTTAAGTCATCGATATCTGTAAACACTCAAAAATAAATAAAAATGAAGCTTCATTTTAAAGGAGATTTTCTGTATTATTTTGAGAAATAGTTTCCCTCAGGATTTTATGAAAATTGGATTTTGAATTTGCAGGTTGACATCAGTTACATGAAAGAGGAAATACCTATGTCCATTTTTCTCATTTTAGTCTTTTCTTCTGGGACATTGTTTTGATTGCCATACATCATTGCCAAATATTTCCAGTAATATCTGGAAATATTTGCAGTCTGATTACTTAGGCCTTTATAGTGTCTCTCACTTGCTATTATTGATTAATTTCTCTTAGGGAAGACATAAGAATTAGTAACACTCAAAAAATAACAGAGGATTGTAAAAAACCAAAGGTCTCAAATAAACATAAAACAGAAATGTTACCACATTTCCTGGCTTTTTCTGTTTCTTATTATCATTTATTTATTATGAATAATAATAAGCAACTTTCTGTCTCCTGTCTGCTCCTTGAAGATGGAGACGGTGAGATGTTCAATTTGTATTCAAGTCAACACTTAGTGGTTGCTTAATAAATGTCTGCTGAATGTTTCAATAAAACAGTGAATCTCAAAATTACACATGGCAGTGATAGAGAGTCTGATCTCTGTCTCTCTGAGCTGTAAATGTCTTTGGACTCTCAGGTTTACATTTAAAAATTAGGCATTTTTAACATTCATATATATTTGTGTACATATATTTATTTTTATTTATATGTATTCACACGCATGTTTTTTAATAGCTTTGTGGTTTCATCACTTAATATTTAGTATGAATCAGGCAGAGGCAGACCTAGGTTTGTAGATACTAAAGCTAATAAAATTTTTGTTGGCTTATTAAGAAAATAAATGTAAAATCATATATATATAATTAAATATGTAAGTAAACATTTATTTGAAACGAGAAAAGAAATTGCAACGAATACCATAAGCATCATAAAAATCTAAAAAAATCTTTATAAATTAAACGCTTAACACACCTTTATACTACTTGCTTTTTCTTTTCTTTTTATTTTCTTCATACTCTTTGATTACCACTTCGACACATGAATTATACAATATCATGTTCTATAGAGTAGAAAGATAATTTAGTCTTCGCAGCATAATCGACTATTTAGTCTTCTAGCATAATTGACTCTTTAATTGAATTGTTTTACTATTACTGATATTAGGAAAACTTTTTTTTAGCATCATAACTCATTATTTATAACGTTATATACATTTTGGGGCTATTTTATTAACAACATTTGGGAAAATCTTTAACTTTATGTGTAAGCTATAACAAGATTTGGAAGAATTTCCTAGAGAATTGCTGCTGGCTGCATGCATTTCAAACCTTGTTTCTCCGCTATCACCTGTATACTTTCAGTGCCGGGTGCTACAGGACAAGTTCATCTATCTTGCGATACAGGCTCTTGCCCTTCTTCACCTTCCTGTCTTGATACTGGAGGAATCAGCACAGTAGGCATAACCCTGGAATGCATTCCTTCACCAAAATAGTAATACCTTAACCATATATACACATTATTCCACTAAACTTAAATGAACATCTCCCCAACTCAGCTTACTCTTAGCTGAATCCAAAAACTGACCTTATCCATTTCAATTAACCTGATATGAAAGAAAGCTGATGAAGGGGGAAACGGAATGGAAAGAGCTGCCTTAAGTGATTATGGATAAATATTCTATTTTTGTGTATTTACAGAAAGAAGAGAGCCTATGCAAGGATTACAAGGGCACCTCCCAAGGCTTAGAACGAGCTATGCAAGGAAATTTTTCTTATGCTAAAATTTGGCTTCATGGTAAATCCAGCTCTGGTTTAGGTATTATTCTTTCAAATGGTTTACTTGTATAAATCATATTAAATGTTATACTACTATGCTAATAATTATCCCCACTTAATAGATGAGGAAAATTGAGGCATACAGAGATTAAGAAATTTGTTCAAGTTCATAAAGTTAATGGTTGGCCAAGATAAGCATATGAACTGAGGCTCTCTTTAGATTCTGTGTTGTTAGTTATTTGTTCATTGCTGTGCTTGTTTTGATATTACACACTTAATTCCCATTTAATTCCCTTTCTAAAATCTCCTTAAAATTGAGTCTATAGAAATATATGCACTGTTTATCCTGCGGAGTTGTCAGGTATTCCAGCACAATGCTGTATATATCTAGATAAGCTTAAATTTCATTTTAAGAAGCATGGAACAAGTATATTGTACTCTTTGTTTTCTATTCCTCCAAAATGAACATATTAGGGACTATGTGATTTCTCAAGTTGTGCACCTGTACATAGGGCTAAGAAATCTGTCAATATCCGATACTATTTACTACAATGCCAACATATTGCTGATCCAGTCTTATAAAATATCATATTTATTTATTTAATCATATCATCTGTCTACCAATGTCAATCAAACATGATATTCAGAGTTAGATATATCACTTATAATTATGCAAAAAAAGTTATATCTAGTAACTTGTTTATTTTCAAACACGATCTTGACTTTTCAAGATTCATAAAAGTCACAGGTACATCTGAGACCTTACAAATCTTAAGGAAATCTAAGGAAGATACAATTTAAAGTCTAGGGTTATCTATTTTATTAATTATCATGTCACCAGCAGTGCTCTTGGTAATTGCAATCAGCAATAGAACACTGTATAAAAGTCATCGCTAATAACATTATCACTGCTAATGCTGATGAAACATCTGCTATGTATCAGATAACATGTATGCTTTATTTCAATGGAGGCATCAAAAAATTTAAAACTTGTAAGACAGGTATTATCATATCCTTCTTTTGGTGAAGTTGAAGCTAGAAGTTAATTAATTTACCCAAAGCTACACAGCTAGTTAAAAAAGACACAGGATTTAAGACACCAAAGCTCAAGCAGTTTTCACGAAAGCCCATTGCAACAGAAGAGCTAAATTTGTGGAAAACATCTTTTTTGACCATTATATTAATTTCTTAGGGCTGCTATAACAAATTACCACAAACTTGGTGGCTTAAAATAACTGAACTTTGCTGTTTCACAATTTTGAAGGCTAGAAATACAGAATCAAGGTGTCAGGAGGACCATGCTCTCTCTGAAGGCTCTAGGAGAGAATCTTTCTTTGTCTCTGCTTTGCTTTTGCAACAGGCAATCCTTGGTGTTTCTTGGCTTGTGGCTGCATCATCCCAATTTCTGTCTCTGTCGTCACAGAGCCTTCTGCCCTGTATGCGTCTCTGTGTGTCTCCAACTCTCCTTTTCTTCACCAGGATATCAGTCATTGGATTTAGAGCCCACATTATTTCAGCATATCTTCATCTTAATTTGATTAGATCTGCAAAACCCCTTTGTCCAAATAAGGTCACATTCACAGGTACCAGGGCTTAAGATTTGCACATAACTTTTTTGGGACATAATCCATTCCACTAAGACTGTCTTCGTTCTGTAGAATCCAACTGTATTCCTTTCTCCATGTTGACTTGTCAACACATTTATATCTCCTTTATGACTTGGTTCAGAAATCTCCCTGTTTTTAGTCTTTTCGCATTTTTTAGCTAGAAATACTCTTGTCTTCAGAATTCAGGGAGTACTGCACCCTTTAGGTGTGTATACACCCATGCCCTCCTCCTCCCTCCCACCTGCCTGATATCCAATGAATGTTGCTACTATATGCGCACATAAGTGCTGAAATAAAAAAATAAAAGTAAAAATTTAAAAAAAAAAGAAAAAAGATAAAGTTCCAGAATTCATGGAGTAGTTTCTTCCACTTCTAACAAAAACCCAACAATTTCTTTCTGTTATATTCATTCAGTTAAGGCCTTATTCACTTAAAATACTGTTACCTATTAAACATATAAAATGATCATTTTTTATGTGTCTTTCACAGAAGTAAACATAATATGCATTCAATGATTATTTATTGATTGGATTAAAGTGTCTTTATTTGATGGCAAAACAAACTTTTCATTTTTGTTGTAGGTATTTTAGGTATTTTGGATTTTCTTCTATAGTATACAGCATGTTTTTATTTAATTCTCTTTGAAATTCAACAGATTATCTTTTTAGATTTGAGAATAAGAAAGATTTCTCCAGATGTCGAAAGCTATAATATGGTAAGTTATTGAGATATCATATCTAACTATAGAAAGGGAGAAATCCTCAAATTATTTACATGTGGATACTCAATGTTAGGTCTGTTTATTAGAATCTGCAAATTTTCAAAATCAGAAATGAGAAACCATTGAAAGTTGCTGGGAAAAACCATCTCCCCCAGCAAGAATTTATTTGGTGGAATGTTATTCAATTCCATTTGATTCTATTTGATTTAATTTAGTTCAACAAAAATTTTTATTGAAATACAATTATTTATAAAAAGATTTAGGAGCTTCAAATATGTGTAAAACATTCTGCTTGGAAGAAAATGAAATTTAAATTAGTGTTTAGGGTAGAATATAGACAATATTTACAAAATACATATTAGGTATCAGAAAATATTTCAGATATTCTTTTTATAAAATAGTACATTTAACTCACATAATATTCCTGAAAAATATGTATGATTATGTATACTATGAATATTAAACTTTAGCGAGCTTAATGTCAAGAAAGCTGGAAAAAGGGGAAAAGACAGAGTTTAATAATGGTAATGTTATAATTATTCACTATAAAAGCAAAAATTTTTATGCCTTTGCCATGTCCCAGTAACTGTTCCAAACATTTTATGAGAAATACCTCATTTCACACACACTTGTATATTAATAAACACTTGCATATTAGCAAAATACTATTATCTCCATTTTATGGATGAGGACTGGGACACAGAGCAGTTAAGTATCACACAGGAAACAGCAATTGGGCCAAGATTAAGGTAACTATTTCAAGGCAACCCAGCTAGTAATTGTGAAGCTAGAATTTCAACCTGGGTTTGTATGACATCCAAAGTCCATGCTTTTTTTTCTCTTTCATGCTGTGCCCAGGTGCTTAAAAAAATAAAGCCATGTGCATATGAAACTATAAAATAAGGCCAAGTGTGATGAACTGAAAGTGTTATAAATTGTTATTGGAATTCAGAGGACAGCTGAGCTGATTAGGGAAGCTTTAATTGTGGAGTTGTCCTTTTAACTAAGTCTCAAAGAATGAGTCAAATTTAGCAATAACACATACCTTCCATTGAAAACAAATGCATCCATGATGTTTCCTAGAAATTTCATAGTTTTCTGTGTAGACCCCTATCTATGAAATGAACTTTGAATAGTAGAGACCAACAGAGAAATAAATCATGTATGCCTCACAGTATGCAAAAAGAATGCATGGAGGACAATTATGATTTTCCTTGAAAGGGAAGGTGGAGACTGGCATTCGAGATGGGGGAGGCTGGACAGGTGAAACGTATTACACACATCCGTCCCATTTTCTAACTTCCATAAGCAATGAGTGCTTAAGAGGAGGGAACAAAGATATCTAGCAATGTTATGGGTAAATAAAGAGACTCCTCTCGTCCTAAAATACTTACCTGAAATGTGCTCTAGGGGAAAGTGTTTTGAGTGCCTAAGGAGAGTCTCATACCCAGGACAAAATCCGGCGTGGCTCACTATGAAAGCAACCATTAAGATGTTCATCGCAACACTTCACTTGTGTGTTAGAGAGTTAAGAAATAGTCATTGTGGGAGTTGATTTCAAGAGATAGAGCATATCATGAAGTTTCGTTTTAGTCATTTTACTCATACCTCAGATTTCCTAAAGTCAATGCTGTTTTCTGTTAATTAACTCTTTTGAACCACTGGATAGAATACTTGGCAGTGGAGGGCCAGACCATCCAAAAATATCTACCATCTACTGAAGGCCTAATTGCTAAGAGCCTTAAATATATTGTATCTATTCCTGTAAGTACTGTGTTGATAAAGACATTCGAGTTAATATAAATTACGTAACTCATTTAGTGTTTACAGGCTTCTAAGAGACAGGAGCAGGATTGGAACACAGATTTATCAATTCCAAAACTCATTTTCCCATCCAAGTACTAACCAGGCCCGACCTTGCTTAGCTTCCAAGATCACACGAGACTGGATGCATTCAGGGTGGTAGAGCCATAGACCAAACTCATTTTCTTGTACAAAGCTGACTCTAAGGAAATATTTTTTTCCTGAGTGTTGAACAGGGGCTCAGGACAAACAAAATGTCATTTCTTTCTTCGCCTTGACTACTGTAAAATAAAGTAGACTGCAAGCCCCGGGCATCTTAGACATAAGAGTTATATAAACCATAAACCATATTTAATCATGATAAATATGGGTAATATATTTCTTGGGTATTGTCTCATTTATGTAGTATTTATTAGGCATTCTTCGATCTAGCAATTAGAATTTAGAAAGCTGGAAACCTTAACGTTATTGGCTTTTGCTGAAAATTTGTCATTTTCAGCATACAGCTGTAGTATACAGTTCAGGATCTAGTCTAAATATAAAAACCATTCATGTACCAATGTGAAATTTTATACTGACCAACCTTGAAATAAATACAAGTGTTGAATTATTGAAAGGCTCCAAAATTCAGAAAAGGTAATTCATAGTGATGTGGAAAGCCCAGATCTTTAATGTTTTACAGGTTTGTTTCATTTTAATGACTGCTAAAAAAGGAAGCATTGGTAGAAAAAGTTCATTTTATTCCATTTCAGGAGACTTATATGTAATATTCAATAATGGGTTTAAAATGAGAGCGTACTGGCTTATTTTAAGGGTAAATGCTTATGATCTGGAATCAAACTATTTCATAATAATTTCCTATAAATCTTCATATTACTAAAATTTGAAATTATGATTGCCAAAATGATTTTATATATGACTTTAACTTCCTTATTGTGATATATTTTAGTATGTTAATTTATGTAAAATATGTTTTAAAATCCCTTGGGATACAGTTAATAACGGTCACACAAAATATTATGTTTTTAAAGAAAAATAAAATTATGGTCCTCTAATTACTAAGTATCAATAAATTTCCCTTAACCAGAATGGGGAATTTTGATTAATATTTTTCTTTGTATTCAAACTTAATAATTATATATCTGCAGTAAAATTAGTAGCTAATAATCACTATTACTGTACTATCTTAAGGGTACTATAATTACTCAAAAACACCAATCTTTCAAAAGAAAGTTGACACCATTTTGGGAGAGTAAAATTTTCTGAAGTAGAAATGAAAAAAAGTTTCAAAAATATATGTTCTTGTATTCCTTATGTAAAACGTTTTAGCTAGTTGATGTGTTAAAGGAAAAAATCACTTTGCCAGGTCCAGTGGTGTGTGCCTGTAGTCCTAGCAACTCGGGAGGCTGAGGCAGGAAGGAGGAGGATGCCTAAAGGCCAGGAGTTCAAGTCCAGGCTGGACAACATAGCAAGAACCTATCCTTTAAAAAAAAAATGAAAAACGCAAAAAACCCTTCAATTTTATATTTAATAAGAACAAAACCAAGAGCAATTACTATATAAGTGCAATAAGTACCTTATAGGATTAGAAAAATGGCGGGTTAGTGGCGACCTCCTGGCTCTCTGCTCCCAGAGTGAGAGGCAAAGATTGCAGACAGCTACACACGAGGGGATCGCTCTCCCACGGGAACAGCATCGGGAATCTGCAGAGACGCAGCGCGGGACAAGCAACGCTGGGGAAAAAAAGGTGAATTGGAGAATCGACCACAAAGTCTGGAGAGTGCGAGACACACAATAGGGAACAGAGCATGGGACTGTTGCCCCGGTGGGCCGGCGGGGCAGTGTGTCCTGACCCGCAGGAGGACGACTCTTCCGCCACCGACCTCCGCACCCGCCCAGGCAGGGAAGCGCCTGAAGCCAGCGTGAAGGAGCAGGGCCGACGGCCGTGTGGAGAAGAGACAAAAGCGGG
>CAUYSK010004222.1:0-22145 GCA_963575035.1 Avahi laniger | reverse complement strand
TTTCTATATATTTTTAGTTGTCCAATTAATTTCTTTCTAATTTTAGTAGAGACGGGGTCTCACTCTTGCTCAGGCTGGTTTCGAACTCCTGAGCTCAAACAATCCGCCCGCCTCAGCCTCCCAGAGAGCTAGGATTACAGGCATGAGCCACCGCACCCGGCCGACACACTGGGTACTTTTGATCATCATCTCTTATTTGAAATTCTCCCTTATTTTTACTACTATAATCCTCTTGGTTTTCCTCCTAGATTTCTTATTATCCCTTTTTTATTTTCTCCTCCACTCTCTGACATACTTGCTCCCTAAGGTTCCAATAATTTCTTCTTTTTGGTCTACACTCTCTCCATTCTCATTGCTTCAACTATTATTTCTACAATTCACAAATCTATGTCTCCAGGCTAGACCTATTTCCACACCCATCTTTCCAACTGTCTACTGAAACTGTGTATCTAGATGATCACTAGCCCAACAGACTATGTTAAAAGTGAGCACATTTTCTTTCCTTCAAAACTTACTTTTGTTCCTAGATTTGTTCTTTTTTTTCAGTTAAAGATTTTTCTGTACTTTAATGGAGATGACAGATAAAATCAAAGAGAACAAAGGGTGTTGAAACAATAAAAGTTTGGCAGAGGTTAGCAGGCTCTAACCTTTGGCTGGGGTGAAATCTTCTGGGTCATCCTACCCTGAATCACCATGGTGCTAGAGAAGAACCAATAAAACCATCATCCAGGTCTTGAATCATAGTAACATAACCAAGCAAACTACAAGCACGATATAAACATAATTGTCAAACATTTTCTGAGAACTAAGAATGTTCCAGGCACTGTGCTAATGTTCTACATGAATCATTTATTCCCCAGAACAAACCATTGTTGGTGATTATCATCCCCATTTTCTAGATGAAAAAATCATGACTTAGGACAGGGTGACTTGCCTAGTGTTACACACAGCTAATAAGCATGAGAGCCCAGCCTCAAACCCTCATTGGTCTAATGCCAAATTCACGCTTACAAGGATGACGCCCGTATTTCCTCTACAGTTTCTTGATGATAAAAATTATCTGTGACACTTGTTAAAAATACAAATACTTACACTTATTCCTACTCCATGTCAGATCCACTGAATCAGAATCTCTAGGGAGGGGTTTGGGAAGCTATTATTTTTAATGAGGGCCCTCAAATGATTCTTATTATCATATTATCTTATTCTTAATATCATCATTATTCTTATTATACGTCCTACACCAGAGTAGGTCATACCCAACAAAAGGGAACACAGATAAACGAAGAATACAGTACGAAGGAACAATCAAGGCAGGTGGTATTTATCAGATAGTCCTTGGAGGAACTTTGAGGTGGATTTTGGGAGGAATTCTAAGTAGGAGGAGGAAAGCATTTCAGAAAAGCAAAGCATGAAAGGGACAAAAATGAGAGAATCGGTGTGTAGGGCACTGATAGGAATTGATGTCCAAGGAGAGAAGGTGACTTGATTCAGCACACACCCCACCACTCAGTTCTTATGTAGGTTCAGGCAGGTTTTGAGCACTTGTGGTTTACTGAACCTGTCTAGATCCTTGGCCTGATCTTGATCAAGATCGTTAAAGGCCATGTTTGAAACAATACTCTGTTATCACTCTCTGGATTGAAGGGTCAGAAGGCATCTTGACTTGCAAATTTTTTCTTTTTTAAAACTAAACTTGTTTATCTGACTTCTTACAATAGATAAAGGATCCTCAAAGACACCTTTACTTGGAATATAATAATAGGAAATTTTCTCTTATTGATTCATAGACATTTTTAAGTACATTTCCAACTGGATGTTACAGAAGCTACATCCTGAATTCCTTTATAGCATTACTTTCAATGGCCTGCGACTCAATCAACAGATGTTCATTGAATGCTGACTTCATACCAGGCACGGTGAGCAGTGCAGGAGAAACAAAGATGAATAATGTGGCTCTTAATTGTGAAGATTCAGACTTCAGTGGTCCAGACGGACAGCCAGTCTGTAATTCCATGACAAGTCCTAGCAGGAAGGTTGTATGGACCGACGGCTGCGGTGCACTGAAGAGGGAGCACCTGGGTCTGCCGGGGCAGAAACGGCAACGTGAGTGGCCTTGCTTGCTGGGTTTTGAGGAGTTCACAGATTTTCACAGGGAAAGGGAGGGAGGAAGTACTCTAGATCACAGAAACAGAAGGAAGAATGACAAAGAAGTCAGTGTGAAAGAGTCATCATAGCAGAGTCACACACTGCAGTTCACAATTTTTATTTCATCCTGTACAATGTTTAAAAAAATAAATTACTCGTTAGCATTTAAAATGGAGGAGTATTCATACATAAATTTTTATTTCTGACTTAATGGAAACAAAGATTTAGCAACACTGGGCCCACATTCTCCCATGGCAACACTCAACCGGTCCCAAGGAATAGCTGTCTCCTTCGCAGGTGACTCCTGCACCGCAGTCCGCCCTAGACCCACACCCTCTTCTATTTTATTCCCAGCCTCTCCATGGGCATTTGAGTTTGCGACCCCTGGTAGAGCACAGGCTAGAAGGTGGCAGGAGAATACCTTGAATGAGGATGGGCTGGCAGAGTAGTTTGGAGCAAAAGCGTGACTGGCCTTGCTTGTTCTGCTTATTCAGACTTTACTGCTCGGGTGATGAGGAGGAGGCAACTGTTGATAAAGTGAAGCAGAGTAGAGAAATGGCAAGAGCTGATTTTTAGGAAGCTGTCCGGGCAGATGGCTTGGAGGCATTTAGACTGAAGACAGAAGCACAGGGGGCCACCACAAAAGTTCAGCAAGGGATGATGAAGAGTTGTAGTTGGGGAGTGGTCACGGGATGAGTGGGAGAGGCATAAAAGGAAAGGTGGGGGGAAATGCAGCGAAATTTTTCTAAATTGTTTAATATGAAAATGTTTAAACATCTAGAAAAGTCCAAAGGATAATAAAATAAATATCTATATAATCTCAGCCTAGATTCAGCCTAGATTCAACAATCGCTACTATTTGCCATATTTACTTTCTTTCCATACGCACACATGTATATGTCTATATATATGTCATATACATATTTTGAAAGTTGTAGAAATCTTGTATTTCATACCTAAATATACATCTCCTGGAAATAAGGGTTTCCTTATACAAACCAAATGTCATTATCACAGCTAATAAAATTAATATTAGTTCCTTAGTATCATATAATATCCATATTATTTAATATATGGCTCATATTCAGATTTTCCCCAATTATCCCTAACATTGTTTTAGTTATTTTTATCAAGCTGTTTTTCATCAAGATTCATATATTATATTTGGCTGTCATGTCTCTTTTAACCTAGAACAGTTCCCTCAATATTTCTCCCCCAAGATAATGATTTTTGGGGGAATACAAAAGAGTTGTCGTGTACAATATCTCACATTCAGATTCCTCTGCAGGTTTCTTTTTAATTTGATTGTTCTTCAATTCCCTATAACTCCTATATATTTGAAGTTAGGCTAAGTTAGTTAAGTTAGGCTTGCTTAGATTCAGATGAAACGCTTTTGCCAAGAATAATTCATAAATGATTTGATGAATTTCATCTGCATCACATCAGGAAGAACATGAAGCAAGGTTATGCCATATTATTGATTCTAAGGTGGATCACTTGGTCAGTGTGGTGACTGCCAGATCTCTCCTGTGCACTCTTTACAATTAGGAAGTAATTGCCACTGTGTCAATACCTGTTCCACAATAATCTTTTACCGTTGATGATCCTTGCCTGAATTGGTTATTTCATTGGGAGTTGTACACTAGACTTTCAAATGTTATCACTCCTTCATTGGCATTCTCCTCTAAAGATGAGCTTTCCTTCATCAAGTAGGATGATATACAATTCCTCCTGAAAAGGCAAGGTAAGTATTTAGTTCCTTCCCTTTTACTATCAATTTCAGAACAAGGATTTATTGAATAGTCACCTCCAATGCTGGCAAATGCAGGTTTTTTTACCCTCTTCTTTCACTTTTTTGGGTATTACTATGGACTCATGGATTTTTATGCATTCATTGTTTTGTAATCAATATAGTCATGTTCAAAGTGTTCAAAATTTGGTTAGTGGGAACCCTTTCAAACTAGCTCCTTTGTCCTTGTAACATGTTCCCATAAATCACTGAGCACTTCCTTGCTTTCCGAAACAACAAAATGTCCTAAACTTACCTTATGTTTTCCTGTTCAACGACTGGAATCAGCTATTCCTCCAAAGATGTTGGTTCTTTTCAGCAAATAAGGATGAGCAGAAACCAAGACCTGGGTTCTAGGGGTGCTCATTGCTAGAGGAATGGCATTGCTTCTATGTTCTTCCAGTGAACAGAGCTGGAATGTGTATATTATATACACACACACATACACACATGCATGTACATACATAGGTATATATTTTAAATTCATGAGTCTGTATTGATATTTCCAATTCAAATTTATTATCATAGTTTAAAATTACATGTCTTTTTCCATGAGATATTTTAAATGAAGAATGAACAGAAGTGGGTAATGAGTTAGATGTAAGAGGCAGGGAAAAACAAAGAATCAAGAAAGATTCCCTGAGTTTCTAGCTGAGCACCTGAACCTGCATGGACGGTGTTGCTGCTGTCACTTTATACAAGATAAAGAGCAAGAAAAGAAAAAAAATTCATAGGATGGGGGTGGGGGAATAAGAAATCAATTATATAGAGTTCACTGCTTTATTTTGTTAGTTATAAAACTAATCTGTTTGAGAACTGACACACAGAGGTGAGCAATGATAAGACAAGGATTTTACAGAGGTATAAAAATGTAAGCTATATTCAAAGTACCAGTCAAGACTCATCTCAAACATCAGGCACCCTTCAAATAACATCAGCATCTGTGAAATTTCTGTACTCCTGTACGTGGATGAAGCCAGATATCCAGGTATGACTTATTAGGGTGCTCAAGCAAAAGAGGAAAGAAATTTTTCAAGGAAATTAAAGTGAAAACTTCTGAAAAGTAAAGAAGAAATTTTAAAATAACACTGGGTTTAAAACATGACATATTAGTTTGCTAGGGCTACCATAAAAAACAACACAGACTGGTGGTTTAGACAACAGAAATTTATTTTTTCACGGTTGCAGAAGATAGAAGTCCAAGATCAAGGTGCCGACAGGTTTATTGTCTTCTGAAGCCTCACTCCTTGGCTTGTGGGTGCCTGCCTCCCTGCTGTGTCCTCACGGGATCTCCCCTCAGTCTGTATCTTATCTTACAAGGACCCCAGTCGTACTGGATTAGGGACCACCTATATGACCTCGTTTTGCCTTAATTACTTCTTTAAAGGGCTTATATCCAAAGACAGTCACATTCTGAGATACTGGGGGTTGGAACTTCACATATGAATTCACAAAATGTGAGATAGGAAAAAGCTATGTGATAGAATAAAGACACACGCTTGAGAAAGTTAGTAAGTCTTCTCTGTGGCTGGGTCTCACTTCTCGCTGCGCAATTTGGGGGCATTATTACTCCACAATGGCTTGAGCAAGTTTACATGATGATTAATGATGAGCCACAGATTCACCCACATTTCTATGGTCAACGATGAATATACACAGAGAAAACTGGAGACAGAAGAATATATCCACCTTGCTGTCACCAAGATTTTCTAGGCTTTGAACTTGAGTCATTACGCTTAGCTTGCTTTGTGCCACAATGTTAGCATTTAATCATTGCATTTTCCCTCTTTTCTTCAGGAGAAGTATCTCTGTGCCAACTGACTCAGCTGATGCCAGCAATAATGGTCACAGACGATAGGGGGGCAGCAGGTTTCATCTATCTTAGTACAGGAAAAATTAAAGCAAAGGAAATCAAGTTTCGTTAAGGATGCTAGAAGACTGGCACTTTTATAGATGAGAAAAACATAGGCCGGGGCTGGTGAAACGACTGGCTCAGGCACTTGCTTAGCTAGTGAAGGACACAGCTAGGACTCCCTCTCCTGACTCCTATTCCAGTGTCCTTTCTCCATCACCACAGCTAAGTAGCTCTGGGTTTAGTTTTTTTCTGATTAAAAATGTTCCTGGAAGCATTGCATACAAATAATATTAAATGCCAAGGAACATTATAGTACAGAGGTTAGGAGTGCAGACTGGCCAAACAAGCCTATGTTTGAATCTCAGCTTTATCATTCTACTTATACACAACCTTGAGCAGGTTGTCTAACTTCTCACAACTTCAACTTACTCAGCAGTGGAATGGGGATAGTAATAGCACCTACCTTATAGAACAGCCATAAGGACTTAAATAAGTTAGAGCATTTAAAAAAAAATTAATAGCGTTAGGTACATAGTAAGTGCTTAATAAATAGGAGGTGTTATCATTCATCATAATACCCTAAAATTTACTATTTATAGAATTCAAAATTTCCATTCCGGTTTATTACTTATAATGAAACAAAAGAAAATTAATCACAAACTAACAAAACTCACCAATTAGACATCTTTCCATTTCACAACTAAGAGGATGTTTGTTACAATGTTCCAGGATCAAGCAATTGAGCAAAAAACAAGCCTAACAATCAAGACAAAGGGTTTCACAACTCTAATGATTTAAAATCACAGCCTAAGGAGAAAACCAAAATCCCCAAGGCAGTGGAATAAGAGAAAAGAAAGTCCTGAAACAAAGGAAAGAGCATGGGGAGTGGGGGGTGGGGAGGGAAAGGATGCTATCGGATTTACAGCCTCAACAAAAGCATTGGTGCAAGCCCGGAGTAAAAGAGACAGCTTTCCACTTTTCCACCCAGATAGCCCCTAAAGCAAAGAAGGAAGCCCCTGCCCCTCCCAAAGCAGAAGCCAAAGCAATGGTTTTAAAGGCTGAGAAGGCAGTGCTGAAAGGTGTCCACAGCCACACACCCAAAAAAGATCTGCATGTCACCCACCTTTTGAAGTCCCAAGATGCTGTAGCTCTAGAAGGCAGCCCAGATATCCCCAGAAGAGCACCTCTGGGAGAAAAAATTTTGACCTGTATGCCGTCATCGAGTTCCCCCAAGCACTAAGTCAGCCGTGAAGAAGACAGAAGACAACAACACGCGTGTGTTCATTGTGAATGTCAAGGCCAACAAGCACCAGATCAAACAGGTTGTGAAGAAGCTCTATGACATTGACAAGGTCAAGGTCAACACCCTGATCAGGCCTGTTGGAGAGAAGGTATATGTTGAGCTGGCTCCTGACTATGATGATTCGGATGTTGCCAACAAAATTGGGATCATTTAAACTAAGGCCAGCTGACTAATTCTAAATATACCTTTTTATCACAAAAAATGAAAGAAAAGAAAGAAAGAAAGAAACCACTTTTCAGATAAGAGAATGAAGTTAAGATTCCCAAAGAAAGTGAAAGTTATTTCTAGCAAGAAATACTCCTTGTCTTTCAGAGCCTGAGGTCTGTTAACGTGAAGAGGTTTGTTCTCTAGGGTCGTGCTAGGAATTGGCCATTACACCCTGATGAGGGCCTCCTTCACCCCCTAGCAACTCCAGTAAAATGCCAGCTAGTCACTGGGCCCTTGCCTTGGAGATAGCTGCTGTGTTAATTTTCTTTAATCAGTAATTTCTTCCAAGAGTTGAGTTTGGGGCCCTGCTGGAAAGCCTATCATTCAAAATTAATGAAATGCTATTTGTATTTTAAAGTATCTAATTGTGCATGTGGGAAAGCCCAGCCTCCATTGAAGTCATATAGTCCTTTAAATGGATGTGTAGCACAAGTGATACTTACTGAAAAGGCTATTTTTTTTTTCAGTCTTTATTGCTTCAAGGGCCAAAGAGCAAGACCCAAAAGTTAAAAGCACAAAGTAATGAATTTACCCATTAAGCACAAAAAGAAGACAGAGCCAGAGAGACTCTTCTAAAACAGACATCTGCAGGCTTCCCAGCTAAATTGAAGGAGAAAGGCATTTTCAGTTATGTCATCATTTCAGTCCTTTGCTTTGCTGAAATGGTTTCCAGTGAGCTAGATCCATTCATACTTGTTAATTCTTTTCCTACTGGTGTTAGTTCTTGTCTAAGAGCTGCATTTGCAAGGCAATTTGACAGTATTTATAAAAAATGTTTAAAGTGCATGTCCTTTGACTCAGTTTCATTTTTAGGAATTTCCCTGTAGAAATTCTAAGTAACATGTATGAAGATATAGCTACAAGGATATCTGTCCCATTATCTGAAATATCATAAATTGAAAGCAACCTAAATGCCCATCAATACGAACCGGTTAAACAACTTATGATTTAGCCATACACACACCTTGGAATCTGACTACCTGAGTTTGAGTTTCCATTTCACCGCAACTTATTAGTTGTGGCCACTTGTATTCGTGTTCTATTGCTGCCCTAACAAACCACCACAATGTAGAAGCGTAAAACAACACAAATTTATTCTTACAGTTCGATAGTTCAGAAGTCTATTATGACCTAAAATCAAGGGATTCGCAGGGTTGCATTCCCTCCTGTAGAGTCTAAGGAGAATCCCTTTCCTACTCATGCAGGTGTTGGCAGAATTCAGCTCCATGTGGCTGTGGGTCTGAGGTCTCGGTTTGCTGGCTATGAGCTGCGGGCTGCCCTTTGCTCTTAGAGTTCTCTCACTAGTCCCTCACATAAATCCCATCTCAAAAGCAGCAGCAGGGTGTTAATCGTCCGCATGCTGCCATCTCTCTGACCTTGCTTCCACCGGACCATCTCTCTCTAACCCAGCTGGAAAAGGTTGCACTCTTAAGGATGCAAGTGATCAGACTGGGCCCACCCAGAGAGTCCAGCACAATCTCCCCATCTCAAGGTCCTCAATCTTAATCACGTACGTAAAGTGCCCTTTTTCACTGGTTCCAGGGATTCAGATGTGGATATCTTTGGGGGCTGTTACTCTACCTACGACACCTCTGTAAGCCTCAGGGTCCTCATTTCTGAAATGGGATCTCCTTCCATATATAACTGTTGTGACTTTCACATGAGACAAATCTCTTGGCACGTAGTAATCACTCAGCAAATGTTGGCTATCATCATCCTTGCTATGCAGCCATTAAAAAGAAGGAGACAGTTATGTTACTGACATGGAAGGATGTTTAAAAGCTATCACAGAAAAGTAAACTATAGAAGACTGTGTGTAGTATAGCTGCTTTTCTATAAAAGACGGAAAAAAGATAGTTGTATTTACCTAGGGAAAAATGAATGGATATCAATAGATTAAGATTGAGAAGGTAAGTACAGACTTGGAATTTTTAAAATAATATATAAGTTTTATTTTTATGTTTAAAGTGGTAGCTCCATTAGAAAGATAAATAGAATGTTTATTTTCCAAACAAATGTGGGAGCAAAAAGGAAATAAAGAAGTGGTTACTTACACAAAGACAAAAGTAAGGAAAAATAAGCATTGAAAAATTATAGGAAATAAAAAATTCTAAGAAAGATGCTAGAAAAAACCTCAAACATATCAATAATCACAATAAATATAGTAGATTACATCTGTTTATTAAAATACAGGGATTTTCGGGTTGGAGAAAATAACAAAGTCCAGACATGTAAAGGTACTGTTTGGGTACAGCTTTAAAATGCAAACATTAATAAACACGCGATCACAGAAAGATGCATATTTAGTAAAAGTATAGGAAGAAAGACGGGCAGTAAATTCACTAATTTCAGATTTGTGTTGCCTCTAGGAATAAAAGGAGGGAAACTGCACGGAAGAAGTTTACTAAAAGGGATATCGACTATATCTGTAATATTTTATTTCTTTGTAACAAAAATAAAATATCTGGAACATATTCGACAAGCTAGTTACCTTTAAATTCTGGTTTGTTATAGTTTGTACTTTTCTGTGCATATAAAATATTTTGAATATTTGTTCAATGAATTGTACTTAGAAGTCAGAAATAGGGATGATGTATTAATGGCACATAGATTTTGGGTTCTAGAAAAAATTATAAACTTTTAAAGGTAAACACAAAATTAGGGCAGATAGGTGGAAATGTATTTCCACGGTCTGTCCATTAGTTGAGGTTATCACCTATTGAACACGTACACTAGTTTAAGGATGATACTGTTTGAAAATGCCCACAATATGTACATGAAAATGTTTAAGAGCAGCAGTCCCCCACCAGGGACTGGTTTCATGGAAGACAATTCTTCCACGGACCAGGGATGAGCAGGGGAGTGGGGGTGCGGCAGAGCTGCAGCTCTGTAGCCTGGTCCCTAACAGGCTTTAGTCGATACTGGGGTTCCGCAGTTTAATAAGACTTAGGAAGACACATGTATGCAGGTTTAATACAGTTCATAAATACCATCAAGAAACAAAGAAGCAATTGGAATAGTGACTAAATTTCTCAGAGAAATTTAATTTTGAGCCAGTATGTGAAGAAGTTCATGGATTTCTTTTTTTTTTTTTTGAGACAGAGTCTCGCTCTGTTGCCCAGGCTAGAGTGCTGTGGCGTCAGCCTAGCTCACAGCAACCTCAAACTCCTGGGCTTAAGCAATCCTTCTGCCTCAGCCTCCTAAATAGCTGGGACTACAGGCATGCGCCACCATGCCCGGCTAATTTTTTCTGTATAGTTTTAGTTGTCCAGCTAATTTCTTTCAATTTTTTTAGTAGAGACAGGGTCTCGCTCTTGCTCAAGCTGGTATCGAACTCCTGACCGTGAGTGATCCTCCCACCTCACCCTCTCAGAGTGCTAGCATTACAGGCATGAGCCACCATACCCAGCCAAGTTCATGGATTTCTAAGAGGGAACAATTCAGATAGGAAAATGAACTGTGCTGAGGCACAAAGAAGGGACCTTGTCACCGAATGCTGAGAGAGTAGTGGTTCAATGTGATTGTAGCAGATATCCTTCCTGAAATTTTGAGGAGCTATAGAAACAGATATAGGTATTTAAATGGGCAAAAGCTCAGGAAAATGTCAATGTGTAACTAAATAGGAAATGTAGGCTGCCAGGGAAATAGATCTGACATCACACATTTATATTAACCATGATAATCAACTTCTTTGCTATACATGCTCTGGCTCCACAGTAAAAATATAAAGCATAAAGAAGGTATTTATGAACTGCTTTGAAAGAAAAAAGGGAAATGCTGCTGGATGTAGGGACCTGAGCCTGTAGTTCCAGCTACTCAGGAGGCGGAGGCAGGAGGATTTCTTGAGCCCAGGAGTTCAAGAACGGCCTGGGCAACGTGATGGGACCCTGTCTCTAAAAAAATAAACAGAGACACTCAGTTCCTTTAAAAAAGAAGGAAGGGGAGAGGGAGGAGGAGGAAAAAAGGAAGGAAGGAAGGAAGCAAGGAAGAGAAGGAAGGAAGGAAGGAAGGAAGGAAGGAAGGAAGGAAGAAAAAATGCTGATGGAGAACCATGAGTGAGCCTCAGTTTGTTCCTTGTTAGAAGTGTTACAGTTACCTCTCTAGGATCAGATATGATTATTTATTTATTTATTTATCTGGAGATAGGGTCTTCCGCTGTCACTCAGGCTAGAATGCAGTGGTGTCATCGTAGCTCACTGCAACCTCAAACTCCTGGCCTTAAGCGATCCTCCCTCCTTGGTCTCCCAAAGTGCTAGGATTATAGGCGTGAGCCACCATGCCTGGCCTCAGATACAATTATTTCATAGATTAACGCAAACAAATATCCTCCCCTCAAAAAGGACAACCTATTTTGAAAATATCCCACTTAATGTCATGTTGAGCCAATCTCTCCTTTCTGCCTTCAAGTTAATTTGAGTGCAAAGCTCAACCTGAGTTCTATTTTGGGTGATGCAGATGGTCATGACCACTAATTGGAAACCGAGTCAGTCCAGATCTTGTGGCTTATATCACCAGATCTTGTGGCTTATATACCCTGTGACCTACCTAGTCAATCACCAGGTCCCCCTGCCTCTGCCTCTTCATTACCTCTCACATCCTGGTTCCTGACACTGTTGTTTGGGATCTGGCCGCATCTCATTTTGCACGAACACCGAGGCAGCTCCTCAGTGGTCTCCCCACCATACGGCTGCCAGAGTGCCGTGCTCTCTCTAACGGCCGACCTGAACAGAACCCCACTGTGCTTGAGCCTCACAATGGAGTTGCCTCACCCTGACATGTGTCTGTGAGTTGTGAGGTGGGGCATAGGCCATTTGTTATTGAGAATAAAGGCCCCCAAATTCCATCAACCAGCTTTCCTCACTCCTGTGTCGAGAATGCCTCTCCCTGTCTCTGAGTCACCAGCTCTGCTGCCTGGCAAATTGCGGCTGCTGCTGCTCCCACAGGTCTCAGCTCAGAGACTCCTCCGCACATCCATATTCCTGACCACCCACTCCCAGCCCAGCCGGCTCATGTTCTGCTCCTAAAGCCTCGCGGCGCTTTGTACAGACTTCCGTGCAAGAATTGTCTTGATCTGTTGTGATTGTTTATACAACTTTCTTTCCCCTCATTGTAAGCTCCTTGAGGACAGAGACCAAGTCTAGCTCTTTTCACATCTCCAGTAAATAAATAGCAGTTTCTGGTGCATTCTGGGCACACAGCAAATACGAATGAATGAATTAATGAATGAATGAATGAATTAGTATTACCACTCGCATGGCGCAGACTCCCCAGTGGGTCAGAGCAATAATTTTTTTTTCCATTCCTGATCTGTGTGGCAGCAGAGAAAAACTTTTCTCCCTAATTATTTCATATAAAACCATATCATGAAATGTCTGCGTTTTGAGAGTAAAGACTGAGGAAGTTATTTTTCCCCTTATAAAATTAAAGATCTTAATTATTGGCAAAGAGAGGATACTAGATTCATTAGAGGAAAGAATGGTCTAGCAATTCTTTCCATGTTCCTGTAACTAATTATGGATGAGTAATTTAAAAAAAATTCGTATCCATAAAAATTGACCACAAACCAATAAGGACGATGAGTTGAATCATAAGAATTCCATGCTATTTATATTTCTCCACACACACTCAGTACATTTATTCTAAATGGAAAAGTACAAATATTGGGATAAAAACATTTAAACTACAGAAACAAGAAACTCCAAATGCTAATCCTGCCTAAGGGGCAGAATTTAATTCTGTGCGAAAGTACTGTATGTGGGATTAAGAGGCGTGGTTAACCAAACATTTGAGAACAAGTAATTAGCACTGCATCTCTCTATCACGCATTTGCCTTACACATAATTTATACAACAAGCCCACAGAGGAGAAAAACAAAATGCCGTTTGAAACATTTTTTTTTTCCAGCCACATATTTTTCAGGCTTACTTTTTTTTTTTCTCATCAAAGATTATTAACTCGTATGGTCTTGGGTTAGATAGCAGTGGGATATTTTCTCTCTGATGTACAGGGACAGAGAAATAACATTACTAACCTGTTATTCTTGGCTGTGTCCTTCCTGCCAAATCTTGGATATTTAAACGTGGAGGTGCACAGTCTCTGTAGTTGGTTTATGTAATACTTTTACAGTGAAATGGATGTGCAAAGGAATGCTTTCATTCACTTATTCATGAGACACCTTCTATGTGCCCAGAATTGTGCTGCATTCTCAGGACACCAGTGAATATGACAGGGTCCCCACTCTTGATGAACTTGCAGTTTAGCGGCAGAGACAACTAAACCTACAATTACAACATAGGACAATAAGAGCCATGATGAGGGGACGCACAGGGAGTTGCAGGGACGCCAACTGCTGTCTGGAACAGTCAGGGATGGCTTCCAGCAAGAAGTGTCATCTAGGTTGCATTTCAAACCCACAGGGCTTAGGCAGTTGAAGGAGGGTAGGAAAGAGGAAAATTGAAAGCCAAGGGAATACGTGGGAGAGATCAGAATATGAGAGGGAAAATAGGAATAGATGAGGCAGGGTCGTGCTTACGGATGGTGCAGAGCAGATATTTACAAAGAGAAGTGAGTCTGAGTCTCTAGGTAAACACCTTCTGTGCTCACAAACCAAGCGACAGCTTCTGCAGCCCGCCTCCCCCTCTCCACCGGGGCACCTATGATAGAGAGGACAGGTGAGAGCTCAAGTATATTTGAGAGGGACATTTCAGCCTCTGTGCGGCAGCATCTTGGCTGAACTGACTCTGGCATTTGTTCCTATTTGAGCATTTTGTGAGAAACATGAAGAAATGGTACCATCAAACCATAACTTGTCTACAACTCCAGCCCAGCTCTGGCTACAATGCAGTATTTGGCAAGAGCCTGACCTGGGGCAAGGGATTTAACCTCCTTGTTCCTCAGGGCCTCATCTTTAAAATGGATTGCGGCGAGAATTAAACAAGTGTGAGTATGTATAAAGAGCACAGGACAGAGCCTGGCACAAAGCAAATGCCCAGTAAGTATTAGCCATAATTATTTTACTCCTCAAATGGGAAGTGTCAGTGAGCCTAGCTGGCCAGTTATTTAAATAATAAGCATGTCATTTACAAGAACTGGGTTCGGGAGCAACGTTGCTGTTGTTTAATGTCTGTGGCACTAACAGGATATTAGGAGAGTTAACCCTGTGAATGCAAAGGGTGAATTTTCACAGCCTTTCAAAAGAAGTAACAGTGGAATTTTTTGTTTATATTCACTCATTGAAAACTCATTATCCCCACACTTATTGAGTGTCTACTGAACGGCAGGCATGAGGGGACAAAGATGCCTGAGAAGTGCCAACAATCTATTATACATTCAATACACATTCACCAAGTACCCAGAAAGTGTGAGTCCCTGCTGGCAATAAAACAATGCGTCAGGCCCGCCAGCAGCTTACGATACAGAGAGGAGAGAAGTTGTGTGCAAATGATGGAGACACGAGGCAGAAGGTGATACATGCTACAAAGACGCAGACACAATAATAACAAACACTGAACTCTATCTTTACACCAGGCTCTGCGCTAAGTGCCTTACCTGGGCTACCTTAAGGTGCTGCGGGAGCTAAGAGGATGGGGAGACGGTTCTCAGCTGGGTGATTTGGAAAAACTGCATGCAGGTGGAGGCATTAGAACAGGATCTTGAAAAACACTTTATTTCTGGAGCATTTCACGCAATGCTGGTCGTACAACAGAACAGGTTCGATGGCTTTTTCTAAAGATAGCTTGGTACTAAGACTATTTTAAAGAAAATACTGTAGCCAATAAAATGGAATTGTTTCTACTGAACACTCTCATCTGACTACAAATCAGAACTACCAGCAACCTGAGAAAGAATCCAGCTGTTACTTAAACATTAACAACTTCCCGTTACATCATCAAGCCTGATAATCATCTTGCATGCGTTGCTTTGCAATTCCATTTCTCCTTGAATTCTCCTTCTTTCCCCCACCGAGTTACTGGTAGACATGTTTGCGGCACACTCTGGGATCCTGTTTCCAATTATTGGTTGTGTAATTTATTGATTAAGCAAAGCCAAATATGAGTAAGAATGAAAGCCTAATTAGAAGTGAAGTACTTAGTGTCCCAACAAGAAAAATTCCAGGGCTTCAAAAATAGAAAATCGGTGATGCGTAGTTTCTTCAGTCACTAAAGACATCATCTCAGTACTTAATAAGCCAAAAAATGGATGAAACAGATGGGGGAAAGTTATCAGTGGCAAAGAATGGGCACCTATGGAGAAATAGAATTATTTAGAATCAAAATGACTCTGGCACACACTTAAGAATATTTATTTGTGTCCTGAAATGAGTGGTATTGAACATCTGTAGTAGATATGAAAAAGAATACAGAATCAGCCACCAAGAGAGAACGTAACGGGCTGTGGGCCCATATAAAAATGCTGGAGCCACTGCTTTTTTTTTGTTTTATTGAACTATTTGAATGGAGCAACCAAAACAATAATTTTTAGTGTAATGTGGATGCAGCTTAATTCTGATAATCTTCCCCTTAAAAACACACACACACACACACACACACACATTTCTTTTTCATAAAAGAGAAACCACTCCCAACAGCATGTGAATCTACATATTCTTTTCTGCCTACACCTATTTGGATATATTTCTAGTAAGTTGACCATCAACCCTTCAGTCAGCTGATAGGACATGCATTCTGCCTTACAGGAGAAACTGCAAAGGCTGAAATACATTTAAAAGTCTTGGAAAATTGTAAGACAAAAAAGTCAGTTTTATTTATTTTTAGAGACAAGGTCTTGCTCTGTCACCCAGACTAGAGTGCAGTGGTGTGATCATAGCTCACAGTGACCTCAAACTTCTGGGCTCCAGTGATCCTCCTGCCTCAGCTTCCAGAATAGCTGGGACTACAAGCGCGCACCACCACGCCTTGCTAATTTTTGTTGTTGCGGTTGTTTTTTGTAGAGGCAGAGTCTCGCTACGTTGGTCTGGAACTCCTGGCCTCAAGAAATCCTCCCACCTCAGCCTCCCAAAGTGCTGGGATTACAGGTGTGAGCCACCGCACCCCAGAAACTCAGGTTTCAATGTTAGTGAGTTACTGGATGATCCTTACCAGATCACGCAACCTCTGTGTTTTCTAATTATTGTATCACACAACCAGAAGAATGATATTCACACACACACACACTCCACGCTCTTGATCACTGAGAGACATCTGCAAGAAACAGAACTGGAGACAAGCAGGACACAGCTTCTGAGCGATGGCATAACAAGTTGCTATTTATACCCCATCTTCCGGTCACTGATACGAACGAGGGGTCTTTCCCTGCAAGAGAGTAATTTTAGGGACTGAGCTTCTTGGTGAGCTCATGGCTTGACACTGCTTGTGTTACCGTTTGAGTCAGCGGTGAGTAATGCTGTGCAGAATAAACCAATTTTAGTCATCTGTGTGATCCTGTAAACACTTCATACTGACTCTTTTAAAAGACTGTGTGAACTTGCTATCTCTGCTTCGATTCCTGCTCCCAATAACCCACTAGGTGTAGTTTTAGGTGACCACATCTTACAAGATTTGTCTAGGCTAGCTCCTTTGTTTCGGGATGGGCATTTGAAAATTCTTCCACGGATTCCAAAGTCAGAAGCCCGTCTATTTAAGTGGATCTAGAAAAATAACTAACAGATATGGCAACATAGGAGATGGAAATGTAAGTGTCCCGTGTGTGCTACAGGAAAAAGTGCTGCCTGCCTTACTCTGATTTCACCCTTTCAGTGAGCCCCAGCCCATGGAGGAAGAGAAAAAGGCATATTCCTGAAGCTAATAGCTTCCCCTCTAGCTCTTACACTATACATCTGGAGTGTGAAATGATCCCTTGACTTCTTAATCACCTCCTCATTCTGCTATGTAGCCCTGGGCTCTGAGTTCCATTCCATTGGCAGTCGGTCACGTGCTGAATATGGAGCATCTGTAATTTGTTCAGTGTCTCATGGGTCGCAGAGAAAGAATAGGGCCTTATGACAAACTCCACCGGTCAGCGTGCCCAGATCCGGGTGTGTTATCACAGCCTGGAACACTTGACCAAGAACCCATATGTCATGGAATGAGAATCGTGTATCAGAGCTTCTACGAGGGTTTCATGTCTCTGAGAAAGGTGCTGGGTCTGGCTGTATTTATCGAGGAATGTGGAAATCAACAGGAGGGGCTGAGTTGAGAAGAAGGGGGTAAGGAGAATTCTAGGCAAAATAAACACCCCCCAGTTGGCAGTGGATATCAGCCAGAAAGAGTGTGAAGGGATCCAGGCATATGTGAAAGAAGTTTCATGGTTTTTGTCTTCTCTTTCTTGAAAACTTTTAACCCTGGAATGTTTGATATCCATTTTCCCAGGTCTAAAAAGAGAGTTAGAGAATTTCAAATGAAGTGTATGTGAAGCAAAGTCAGGAGAGAAGGAAGGAAGGAGGAAAGAGGCTGAATCAGAAATATTAATAGGAAAAAAGAGGAAAATGGTGTGTCCTGTAATTATTTTTGTAAGAAAAGCAGCTAGTAAGTGTTCTAGTGTACAATCCCTATTTCTTGAATTCATTAAAAGTAATTTTGAGACTCTTGGATTTGGGGGGCAAGACTTTGCTAAAGAAAACTTCATTTAAATGCCTCTTTCCAAAGAAAACGCACGTCACACCAAGATATACAACCTATGTGTACCTTCACTGTGCTGCTGGAAACTCAGCCTCACGGATTGATTTTTCCTTCCTGAGGAACCCAGTGTCCTCGTCTACCCCTCTAAAAGCAGTCCGCTGGACTCCCGGGTGAGCAAAGCAGGCCTTTCAGAGGAGAGGAAAGGCAGCCCTGTCCCGCTGTCTGCTAATGAAAGCTTGTGCAGCACGCGGTCTCTGGGAACCATGCAGGCACTGTTGCTGCAGGAGCCTAAGAAACCAACCTTTTGAGGAACGTTGTGTGAAGGAATGTCTGGAATGTTTTTAGCCTTAAGAGTTTCCAAGAAGCCTTTACGGTCCATGATGAAGAATGGGCAAAGCAGTATTACAATGTTAAGCAAGACTGGTTCAGATCAGAGAGAGATTCAGGAAGAAATCGTTAAGATGAAGGCTAGAATTGTCTCTTCTCAACCATTAAATGCAGCTTCACAATTTATTCCTGGATTCCGACTGCCCCACACGGACCATCTACTATCATCCTAGGCGAATGAAAGGTTAGGTGCTAAATAGATTATAAACCTTAAACTGAAAACCAACTACCTGCGATTTTTTTCTCATACTGGCTTTTAGCTTAGAGAACATGAATGAGTGCACACTGTTAAAATACCAGCATAATTGCAGCTTTTGTTTTACATTATTAACAAATGCTACTAGTGGAACCGGGAAATTCTATTTCTAATTATATTTTAAAGGTTTTAAATATATTTAAAGGTTTTTAAAATTCTATTTATAGGTGGGTGTCTATAGACACATATATGTACACATATAGGAATACATTTTGCCTGAATGCATATTTTGTTTACTAGAACTGTAAATTTGTTAAAACTGAAGGCATTGTTTTAATAAAGGTACTTAGCATTTAAAATCATATTGTGTAATGTGGTCATTTATTTTTTACTTTTATTTTGAATGTTCTTCATCTTAGGGTTTTTCAAATTTTTTGCCTGTATTCCACAGTGAGTCAGTACACTTACATGTACATGTTTATATGCTATTTATATGTATAAGTATGTATGAATATATACACATGTATATGAGTGTATATGTGTGTGTGTGTATATATAAACCTGAAACAAAATTTCATGAAACGAAATCTATGCTCACCAAGTGTGATGCAGTCTGGTGTTTTCTATTCTATTCTATTACTTCTTTTGTATAAAATTTCAATCATGACTCATTTTTATTAATTTCCATACTCACTAATGGGTCATGACCTAGAGTTTGGGAAATACTGCTTTACCTGGCCCTGTACACAATTTCAAAATTATATTAAAGAAAATAAAATCTGATAGAGCAATAATATGGGCATCTACATGAAATCATTCAAGGAAATAAATGAGTGCTAATAAAAGGACTCTGTATCTTAGACTTAAGTTAGTTATTATCATTATTGTTATGTTTTCATATTCTAGGCAATACTAACTTTTGAAAAAAGAGGATAGTTATGTAACTCCTCTCTTCTTTTTAAAATAACATTTTTTACAACATTTCAAACTTAAAAATTAAGCTACCTCTTTCCTTTAGGCTTTCCACACCCCACCCAAATTTTTTTTAAAGAAAAGATAAAGATATTTAATAGATTACATAAGTAAAAGTCTGGATTTTAGAATTATCTCACCTTAGAAAATTATAAGAAGGCCCTATGCACCATGTGGATGAATGCAGAATCAGGTTCTTAAAATTGATGTGTAAATTTAATTTTTGAAGACAGATTGGGATACTAATTACCAAAAAAAGGAAATTATTTAAAGAAACTTTGTGGTGGCTCCATCTATGAAAATGGAGAATCACTCTGTAATGTGAATACTAATTCCCTAATGCAGAGGTCCTTTACTTATCCATAAAATTGATGGGCTGGTCAGAACCCAGTAACTGAAGACATTAAGAAGACTAGTCTTGAAATAGACCATGCATTCCTCCTGGACATAATAATATATGGTTTATAAGTTTCAATTTTTTATATTGAGCTGAATTAAAAATGGGCCGTATCTGTACTTTTTCTTGATACTGCCTGCAGAGTTCACCAAATGGTATTGAGAAATACATAATTCGAACCCCAAATATGACAACGCGGAGTCCCTGGACAGCAAGACAGGTTCTTGCAGTAAGAGTAACCCCTTGAGCATCTCCTTATTGGACTGGACCCTTCCTTAGTGGCAGGTGGGGTGGAAACACTGCAAAGGAAACTTCTTCCCCACCCCAAGCAGGGAATTGTGAAGACATGACTCTCCATATGCCCTTGCATCCCCATTCCCACCTGGCTTTCTTCATATTGCCTGCCCTTACTTGCCCACCATGCTCAGTTGTAAGTGTCTGCTGCCTTCTGCCTCCCATGCTAGCCTCTGAGTGGCAGAGGCCAGGCAGGATGCTGTCCTGTCCACTGTGACACCCCAACCTAGCACGGTCAATGGAAAGAACAGATGACTAAAGGAATGTTAAATTAATCACCACTTTAACTAGTAGCCCCATTCAAGAGTCAGCTTTTGGCAGGGCACAGTGGCTCACACCTGTAATCCCAGCACTTTGGGAGGCTGAGGCAGGAGGATAGCTTTAGGTCAGGAGTTTGAGATCAGCCTGGTCAATATAGCGAGATCCTGTCTCTACAAAAAACTCTTTATAAAAACAACTAGCCAGGCATGGTGGTGTACCTATAGCCCCAGCTACTCAGGAGGCTGAGGCAGGAGAATTGCTTGAGCCTGAGAGGTCAAGGATGCAGTGAGTTATGTTAGCCACAGAGCAAGTCAGCTTTCTCCCTATACCTGGACCAGGGTGAAGCAAGTGCCCAGCACTCTTCAGGGGAGCCCCTTCCTTATTCCCCCTCACTCCCCACAAAGCCTTCAGGGAACTCACTTCCAGGGCCCTCCAGCCAGTGTCTGACTTGACTACAGCTCCGTGGGAGGAATCCTGGGAGTCTCAAAAGGGTAGAAACTATTGACTCAGACATCTAGAAAATCCAGAAGCAGTGGAGCTGGTGGCACCCCAGGTCTGAAAGAAAAATTCAGGTATCATTTTTTGGCTTAACTCTCTGTAAATCTTTTGCAGCAAATGTTTCACTGCTACAATGGGAGGCAGGAAGGTAATATTTTACAGGTAAATTGCTATAGACAGCATGGTCTGAGATATATAATAAATTTTCCATAAATATTTGTTCAATGAAGGTACAAACCAAGAGAATCCAGTCCCCACACACTAATTGTTCTCCTTCAGGTATTAGAAAAGAGTCCCTGAACCAGGCGGACTCAAATGGCATTTGCAGTCACTGTCCTAAGCATTAGTTTGAACCATATGAAACTGTCATTTTAGTAGCCCAAAATGGTTGAATATCAGCAATTTCATACAGTTCAACATATCACAGGTTTAAACGTGCGGCCTCACCACTAGAAACAAGTCAAGGCCGAATCCTGCTGATAACAAGAACATCTGAATGGTAAATCAGGCCATTAGCAACCTTTTGGGAGAACAAAGAACCAAAGTAGACATGAAGTTTGCACAGTTGCCCTTGGTCAGGTCTTCTCAAAGCATATTCCAACGCACTCCTGTTCCACAAGCCTTTTTATAAGAAAAAAAGAAAATGGTTTGGGAAACGCTGTAAACAATATCCCTTACCTGGAATTTCAAAGTGCATATTAAAGTCTCACATTTGCATATCAAAGAATCTGAGTGTATCTATAATAAAGAAAGTCATTTAACCATGTTTAATCCAGGGCGTTCCAAATTTATTTGACCAGCAAAACCTTAGTTGAAGGTAATACCCATCGTCACAGTTAACAGCTTAGGTCTAGCAGCTTAGGACTACTTCTGCCCTGTGAGCCAAATGCCTATAGTCTTTCAACCCTGATCCCTTAGGCCTGGTCTACTACTGTGCCCCATCTGAGGCACAGAGGCCCTGGGCAGAGGTCCATTTCAATTCTCCCTCACTGTTTCCTAATACTTAGGAAACGGCACAATCTCAGGATGCTTCACAAGTCAACACACAGGTTGCATTCCATAGATTTTTTTTTTTTTAGGTGGAGTCTCACTTTGTCACCCCAGCTAGAGTGCAGTGGTGTCATCACAGCTCATTGCGACCTCAAACTCCTGGGCTCAAGCGATCCTCCTATCTTCCTGCCTTAGCCTCTTGAGTAGCTGGGACTGTAGTGATACAGCACCA
>CAUYSK010004220.1:0-24652 GCA_963575035.1 Avahi laniger | reverse complement strand
GCCAGGATCCAACACCAGGATGGGATGGGCCGAAGGGCAGGAAAAGGGAGACTCAGGCCAAGTTTACAGGTTACTTTCCAACCACTCAGCGACGTTAGCAGCGTCAGAAGTTCAGACTAGAAACTGTCAGAAGCTTCTGCTTCTCACACAACCCAGTCTGCCCTAGAAAGAAGTCTTTCGGGACGTGAAGGATTTGCTGAACGCTCAGCTGGCTACTACGGGTCAAATGCTGCATGTGCTAGCCAATCCCCAAAGATGCACGAAGAGCCAGAGCATCTTCCCTGTTCCCCACGGGTGGTCCAAATGGTTCCTCCTCGTCCTCCTTTAAAACCTTCAAATCCTCTACGGGCCACCATCGCCCACCACACAGCCATCAAGGCCAGACCTCGAGTAGGACTCTCGGATCAGTGAGTATCTCCCTCTCCACTGCCACCTGTCTCACGCTGAGGGACTTCCACACCTGGGCAGTGAGTTAATCCATCCCCAGCCAGGTTCGGAGCAGCCCAGCAGCTCATCCTTGGTCACTCTGCCCAGATAGAGATGCAAGATCAACGGGGTGGGCAGGTACTTGTATCCCAGGAACACCACCTGAGACACAGGTGCACCACCTGGCCAATACCACCTCTCTAACATGACAGCGATCTCATCTAGTCCCAAGGCTTCGCAGAGCTCATTCCTCTCAAATTTATAATTCCAGCCTCAGTGTCTTCCCTGAACTCCAGGCATGTAGATACCTAGTAGGCACCTCAAGCTCAAAAATATTAAATACAAACCACCACCCCCAGCTCATTCCACTCTGCCCAGAGCTGATCCTGTTGTTACTCCATAAACAAGCCAATGAGTCTTACCTCGGGGCCTTTGCACCTGCTGTTTCCTATGCCCCCTCAAAGAGGCTTTCCTTGTAAAATAACACCTACATCCCCTTCACACTATATCCCCTTACCCTATTTCACTTTTTTCACAGCCCTGAAGTCTACCTGATGTTATGCTTTTGTTTATGTATTTGTCTCTCCTTCCCCCACCAATATAAGCTCCATGAAAGAGAAAACCTGGTCTGTTTGGGGTATGTCGATATCCCCAGACATAAACAGTGTTTGGCACAGAGTAGATGTTGAATAAATTGTGTGTGCTGAATGAATTAGTTAATTGGTTAATTAATTAGAGGCCAAGGTAGACAAAGAGGGTCAAAAAACAAAATCACACGTGAGGCCTAACTCAAAGTTTTTAACAAGTACTGAAGCCCAGCTGGAGGAAGCCGCCCGAGCTGCGCAGGTAGCACTCGGCGTCAGGCTGTGCTTCCCGGCTTCTCTCTCCTCCCTTCCCCCGCTATGTTTGGTTTCATAATGTTTTGAAGCCGATGGTATATCAAAGTCCAGAGCTGAAGGATGAGAACTTCACAGAAAGGGGACCCAGGCCGGGGGGATGCATCCTGGCAGGGGGCAGGGAGAGACACCGGGAACTGAGTCAGCTTCTGCCACCCGGCCCTACTGAGCCAGCTGGACACAGCAGCAGCCGCAGCAGCCACTCACTGAGCCTTGACCGAGCACCAGCACCAGGCTGGACCCCGTCCACATCCACCTCACTTCGTCCTTATGACAACCCTACAGTCCCAGGGACACTGCCTCTAACATGGGGCCAGGCTCTAACGTCAACAGGGTGGGGGAGAGGGGCATAAGCAAAATAACCCTTGAAATGTACCGACATAAGCATTTGTTGGCAAAGGACACACCGCCCCTCAAGCCCCAGCACCAGGACAGGTGAAATAAAGGCTAGTGGCTCACAATGGCTCACATTCAGATAACACGCTGTGCGAGAAATGAAAACTACGCGTCTTTAATCCCCGAAATCGCTCTCACCACACTTAGGAGAAGCACCCGGAAACCTACGAGAAAGGTCAGGTGCATGTTTCCAACCTTGCATTCCCTCTGAGCTAAATCTGTACCAATGGCGGTAAGGAGCAGAGCCGGAATCTGACCCAATGTGTTCAGGCAGACTCAGGCTGGACCACAGAGGCCTTTCCATCCAACGATGCGATCTCAGCCCTGTGGACAGAGACCCCCTCATCTTCCCTGGGTGCCTGCTGGAAGCACTTCAGCCAAGTAAAGTAAGAACCATCTGGAGCATGCTTTGGAGCCCGCCAGGGCCTTCCACAGCAGTCCCATAAGGGCTGCCATTCCCCAACCTACTGATGTGCAAAGTTCAGAGAGGTAAGAGTCTTGACTGAGGCCCAGAGGAGGACCAGCATTGACCTCAATCTGACACCAGGGCCTGGGCTAATTCTACAACTCAACACAATTTGCCCTCTGCGCCTGTGTTAGTTGACCTTTGACTCTATTTCAGATTTCCTGCATCCTCCTTCCACGATTATAAAAATAAGACCAGGCTAAGAGTCTATACACCAAGAATCCAACAGGTAATAGTCACTGCGCAGAACTATTAGTGGTTCTTTAGTTAGAGGCGAGCAGAGGCGTAAGAAGGACGTCAGTTTACAAAGTTCTACGGTCTATTTCAGTACTCTGAAAACACTACTTGCTGCCCATATCCATGCCATCTAGTCTCTTCTTCCTCCTTAGTCCTCCTTCCTCCTTAGGCCAGGCGTGGTGGTTCACGCCTGTAATCCAAGCCCTCAGGGAGGCCGAGGTGGGAAGATCAGAGTCATGAGTTCATGACTAGCCTGAGCAAAAGAGAGATCCCATCTCTACAAAAAATAGAAAAATTATCCTGGTGTGGTGGCACACACTGGTAGTCACAGCTACTAGGGAGGCTGAGGCGGGAGGATTGCTTCAGCCCGGGATTTTGAGGTTGCTGTAAGCTATGATGACACCACGGCACTCTACCTGAGACTCTGTCTCAAAAAAAAAAAAAAAAGAAGGAGGCTTGTTTAATTTTATGTATTGTACCTGGGACCAAACAGCTACACTTTTCAGCCTCCCTTGCAGCTGGGTATGTGCACGTGACTCACGACCAGTGAGATAAAAGCAGAAGTGTGACGTGAGATAAAAGCAGAAGTGTGATGTGCAACTTGCAGGAACACTACTCAGGGTGAGCTGGTGCAACAGCGAAGGCCTCCTCTCTACTTGTGCCTTTCCTTCTGCCAACAAATGGCTCGGACATGAGGGCTGGAGCCCCAGGAGCCACCCTGGACTGTGAGGTGACCTAGAGGATAAAAGCCAGGTGTAGGAAGGTGGATAATAACAGCCTGTGGCCTCCAGAAGCCGAGAACTGCTACCTCCAACTTATTGGTATGTGAGAGAGAAATAAAAGTTTGCATCACTTAGGCCTCTGTTAAATGGCTGTTAATCTGATTTGTTGTTATTGTTGCTGTTAACTAACGTAAGCCCAAAGCAAAAATAAAACAGCAACAAAACCCTGCCCCTGCCTCTTAATCCCAACCAACTCCATAAAAAACATCTGTCCAGATAAAAATCCAACATTCCTGCAAATTAATCTGTTCTACATTTCAACGTCCAGAACTTCTAATGCTATCATCTCTATCACTGGCTCCAAAGAACACACAATCAGGCCACTACGTCTTTTTCTAATTAAGAGAAACATTTCCTCCAGTGTCACAGGAGGCGTTCCCCAGGGGCTGGGAAGGTGAGGAAAGCAAGCTGAAGCTCCGACACGGAAGGAGGAGGGCACGACAGGAATGCAAGTTGAAAACAGCGCTGTTCACCTTTACTATGTTTTCTCTTTTGCAGCAAAAGATGTATGTTTATCAAATATAAACTGTGCCGACCCACTAGAGCCTTCAGTCACACTGTCATGGGGGAAAGAGGTTCAGTCCACTGTCCCCAAACAAAACCCACAAATCTAACCACAGTGTTCTTGCAATAATTGCAAAGAGGACTGCTAAAGAAATCCTGAATATACAAAAAAGAAACAAAAAGTTCTGTGAGCACCCTTTATGTGTGCATATGATTTGGGGAATTTCATATCAATTCATTTAATCCACATTAAGGGAAAATAATAATAATGTAAGCTATGTTTTATTATTATCCTGTAACATAAAGGAGACTTAGATTTGAAGAGGTTAAAGGATTTGTCTGGGGTCATATAACTAGTGAGACATTCTTCTTGTTAAAAGAATTGGGACCGGCAGAAAGAAGAAGAGGAAAAGTAATTTTCCGTCCTTTCCTTCTATCTTTCTGTATAATCTAAATTTTATGCAACTCTGTACACTCACTACTTTGATAATTTAATTTTTTCCCTTAACACAATAATAATAAAGTTATTTTTCATGGCTCTGAAAAGGGAAAAGTAATTGGACCAATATGCAACGAGGTCACAAGGGCTAAGCAATGGACACAGGTGTGAGAGGCTCACCTGACCCAAAAAGATGAGCCCACGTCCTTCAGGCATGGGTAGAGATGCTGAGCGACGCTGGGCAGGCATGACCACGACCGCCACACTCCCTGCAGCATCTGCAGCTCTCAGCGGAGGGCTGCACCTCACACAGCAGGCTGAGTGCCAACGCTGTGCTCAAAGCCACCGTACAGCACAGGGACAACCTGTTTCGTGCAGCATGCTACCAGAAAGCAGTATGAAACCATATATTGACAATTTAAAATTTTGCTTTAGATTTACTTCCAAACCACTTTTCATTTGCAGATGAAAACAATACCTGTAGCATTTGCTCCCTCACTGAAATCAATCCATTAAAGCCCCCAAGGGCAAAACTATTAGAAATAGTCATAAAAGGAATGTCTTCCATGATTCCTTCCAACAAAAACTCAAAGTCTACATACCAAATTTCTCAACAACTCACCCTGTTTTTTGTTTTGTTTTATTGGGGGAGGGGGGTTCAGTATCATATATTTTAATAGCAACAATATGGAAATTCTAAGCCCATCCATATCAGGACCAGACTGCACATCTTGCCTGGTGGCCCTTTCTTTCATGGCGAGACTCTGTGTCCTGGGATCCCACCCATCCTCCGCCTTTCCTAGCTATGATATCTTAAGGAGACTCCAAGGTTCCTCCAAACCAGGCCGTTGTCATGGAACGCTGCTTCAGATCTTGACAAGAGTCCTTAAAAAAGTCATTCCTGTCAATCATCCCATTCTAATCCTTGTGCTGGATCAGTGTACACTTTGTGTGTGGTGGAGAACAGAGAATGACAAAGGAGTTCAGGAACCTATGACGACAGGGACTAGCTGGCCCAGCAAAACCCTGAGTCATGGGATGTCAGGGTCCCAAAGGACCCTAGCAATGACTTAAACCAGGTGAGGAAATAAACTCCAAGGTTAAGAATCTTACCCAAAGTCGCCCAGCTGGGAGAGGCAGAACCGGCACTAGAATCCAGTTCTCCACACTCCTGAACCAGGGATCTCTTGACGACACACTGCCTCTTCTTGCTGTTCTGGAAGGTGGGCCTCTCTGCCTGCTCACAGCCCTAGGCTGTCCCCAACTCCTCACCACCTCAGGGAACCCACAGAAGACCTGTCATGGCAAGTAGGAGGAGGTGCGGTTGTGGAGAAGCCATCCCAGCTGCAGAAAGGGTGGACTTGGGTTTGTTTTGTGCTGTCCCTGCCTTCAGCTTCTTGCAGGTGCCAAGGACAGGCCTAAAATCCTAGCATTTCAAGTCAGGCCCACATGAGGCTCACGGCCACAGCAACGAAGACACACAGGACGCTGCCCTTCCACGTCGGAGGTACAGTATTGGGTATTGCCTTGGGCTGAAGTGGAGCTGGCTCCAGCTTTACCTGCCCCCCAAAACCCTCTGTTCCAGCCAACTTCCCCTTTCTCTGGCTTGCCACAGACCTGAAGCAGTGCCCTCCAGGGAATCAGTTTTCCAAACCTTGACACCAAGTGTCTAACTCAATAAACCTCTGTTGACTGTCACCCTGAGCCGAACACTGAGGAGACATAACGATAAGACGTGAACCTCCCACAATGACCTTGTCATCTACCAGGGAAGACAGACCTCTGCACAGCTGTGACGCAGGGCTGCGGTGCAGAGACAGGGCCAGTGCTGTGGGAGCTGAGAGAGAGATGCGGTGTATTCCAAATTTACAGAGCAGGGAGGACAGCCGACTTCGGGGAGAACGTGCCTTTTGTGTAGAGCCTTTTGAAGGATGCGTGGGGAGGAGGATTTCCATAGACCGGGGGCATGAGCGAAATCAGGGAGGGAAGAAACCATCGGCCTGTCTCGGGAACACCCGGCCGCCTGAGGCAGCTGCCGCCTGGGAAGTCCAGAGCGATCGACGGGGAGAGCACGGGAGCGCTAAGACGAGGCCGCACGTGGAACCGGTGGCACCACGCAGAGTCTACCGTGTAAGCAGGGCGCAGAAGTCCTTGAATGCCAGGCTGTAGGGAGCAGTGGGGAGTCCTTGGAGGCATGGGGGAGGGGGGGAGACCAGGAACAGAAGGCTCTCTGGTGGGCAAAGAGCTTGACCTTCATTGTCAAGGCCTCCTTGACGCCAACTCTTGGCATCCGCTCTGCCTCCTCTGCGTGGCATGTCCATTTCTATGGCGATCCCAGTATCCGACCATCTGGACGGTGACTAACACCCACCTCATCTGACTCTGTGGCACACGTGTGTCCCCCGGTGGCCTCTGGCATTCGCCAGCCCTGCCTCCCACTCGGAGGTCAGCAGGCACGATTTTGTAGTTGAATCGACTGCCAACTTTTAAAAAACTAGGGGACATCTCATAAAAGACGTGGATTTTCTGACGCTATACTTTTACATTACAACAAAGAAGCTGACCGGCGGCCTCCCCCTTTAGGCAGAGCGTGCAACCTCCAGTTTCCCCTACTGGCACCTCTTTTTAATCTCTAAGGCTGAGAATCAATAGCCACTGCCTGCTTATTATTTCACCAGGCTGCCTACTACAGCCCAAAAGCCTCTGAGTTTGCAACACCCAGCTACCCGGAGCTCAGATTTATGGGCCCACTAGATTCCTGATCCTTCCAGTCCCAGGTGCTAACCCCTCACCCAGACCCCAGAGCCTGCCCACGAGAGCCAGCACCAAACAGCCCAGCACCTCGCTCATTCCCATAAACTACTCTCAGGCTCTGCCAGATGGCACCGCTGAAAGAAATCAGAAGCCCCCCCAAGGGAATTGGGCAGCGTGCCTAGAAGAAATCTAATACACCTTTACTTTCCTTTCTATTACCACAGAATTCTGTAAACTCGACTCTTCCTGACTGCCTACTGTGCATCAGGCCTTCCAGGCATTGCTGAAGAAACACAGCCTTTCCAGGTCTGCTGGACCTGGAAAAACTCCAGGTAGCCTTGGCTCAGATGCCACTCAGAATGAATGAGATGACAGCCCAGCTCAGGCGTGAAACTCGGCGATCCACACACGTTCTACAACCAAATGTCCGACGCTCACCAGCTAGTCAGTAAGGCAGCGGCACAGGGTTTCAGAATAGGGTAGGTGTACAGCGCCCAACACTGATTCCCATTAGCGTCGGCTGTTTGTGACAGATGCAAGCAAACTGACTCCACTGCTTTGTTCTTAGAGACAGGGTGAGACAGAGAGAAAAGGTTGGTCAGGGTAGAAAAATAGAAAAGAAATCTAAGTGCGGTTCCTGTCTTCAATGAGCAAACAATCTAGCTGGGGAGCAAAAGGTGGGCCCCTACAGAATAACGAAGCCGTTCACTAGAGGTATGGGGGGAATGTGAACACAGGCAGGGCGGGGGGGGGGCAGGGGGGGTCTGCGGGATGAGGTGTGCCAGTGCTGGGGTTTTGAAAGGGATTTTTGGACAGACCAGGTGGTCTAGGAGGGCACACGTAATCAAAATACTGGTTTTGACCAAAAAAAATGTAGATTTAATAAAACTACAATTAAGGAAATTGTAGGAAACGTTAAATCCCACTTTAATTACAGCAAAGTTCTAAAAGCCATGGAAAACTCTGACTTAGCCACCAATTTAGTCTGAGAAAGGTTTTTCCACTTGGCAGGACAGCTCTCATCTCTGAGCAATCACACAAACGAATGAAGGGGCACTCAGTATCGGGGAAATTCCTCATGATTATTAGCATGGAAAGGAAAGGAAAGACAAGAGGAGGAGGAAGCAAGAGTATTAACTACCGGCAGGCACCCTCTGCCTTAAGTTCTGGCAAAGGCAACAGCTGTTTTGTTCAAGCTGGGGAAGCCTCCAGCAAACTGAATTTCTGTACTCTTAACACACTCAGTTTTCTGCGTCTTCTTACTCTTAATTTCTCCTCCAAACTCTGGTCACCTTATCCAAATGAGGAAATTGACACCTTATAACATGAAGCCATTTGTACCTCCCTAGTAAGTAAATCAACCCGTGCCATTTGGACAAAAATACTCACAGCATTTCCCCACCACTCTACCCCACACTCTATGTAGCCCCATCGCACACTGTGTGACTTTGGGTCTTCAAGTCCCTCTCCCCAGACCCCCTCACATCACCAGGCCCAGCCCCGCCAGCTTCCCCATGGCTCATCCACTTCCTCCTGCACCCTCCCCGGAAAGGGTCCTAGGTTGTCTCATTCGGCCACTTCCACATTTCTTTGTTTCTCTCTCTCTCTCTCTCTCTCTCTCTCTCTCTCACACACACACACACACACACACAAGCAAGAGAAACCTTTCTTCTCCCAAACCAAAATCCACACCTGAAATGAACCTATGCTGCCCTGTCACTTGGTCTTGAGGCTGCCCCCACCTCTACCCCTTACTACAGAATCTAAAATAAACACCATTCAGGCAAACATCTCCATTTTACAGGTGTGAAACCAGAATACCAGAGAGGGAAGGTGCCTGGCCTAAGGACACACAGTTTGTTTCTGAAGCCAGGTTTCTGGACTCACCAGACCAGTAGCTCTTTTCACAGCCCTATACTGCACCTTATATAAAACTTACTATGTGGCCGGTACGCCTCTAAACCCTCTACACAGACTAACATATTTAATTCTCACAACAACCTTATGATGTAGGTTCTATTATTCTCTCCATTTTACAGAGTAGGAAAGGGAGGCACAGAGATTAAGTAACTTGGCCAAGGTCACCCAGCTGGTAAGCAGCAGAGCAGGAGCTTAAACCCAGGCGGCCTGGCTCCACGTCCTTGGTTCTTAAGCAGTTGGCCAGAAGGAATCATTTGTTGCCTTTAGGCAGAAACAGGAATACTGTGATATTAACCATTTGCTAAATGAAATATACCGAGTCACCCTTAAAAAGCAAGATCCTATAAAAACGAAAAAAAAAAAAATTCCCTGGAGACTGCAAGGAAAGGCTGAATGTGCGAGACCCACATTAAAGCACCTTCCTTGGCTTTCTTCTCCGGGGGTTGCGTGCTCGCAGGGAGCCGGGCAGGATGCAGGGCATGTTAATCTACACAATGGCCTACATTCTGTGAACTATTCTCAACACATCTGTCTTTTGGACTTGCCAATTTTTGGTTTCATTCCCACCTCTGATCCCCCAAACCTGGGCTTCTAAAACAACTACTAGAAAATAGCCTACGTACAAAACCTAACTTTCTGTTAAAGGTTCTGGGCTGTGGCCAGCCTACCTTCCTACCATGGAAAAATAAAATGCCCCATCCCTTCTCTAAAAAAAAAAAATCACTGGTAGCCAGCCTGTGCCTTTGGGGATTTGAAGATCTTTCTGTTTCTAACCAAGGATATTTCATCACCCAACTCTGGCACGTGCCACTCAAAATAAAGTCAGATAATCTGAGGTGGATTGTCCAAATCCCTTGCTTCTTTATCGTTTTGTTCACTTGCCCGCAGGCTGATCTTAGCTCACTCGCATGTCTACACCAGTGAGGGACAGAAAGAAGAATTAGGGTGTCCAGCACTGAGACCCAATTCAGTCTGTGGTGCTTCCAGAAGCCTCAAGCTAGAAGCCGGCAAATGCAGAACCGACACGCAGTTTGATTTCCAGAGGGTTTGAAACCAGGGCCTGCTCAGCTGCTAACCCACCTCGGGTAACTGAGCCGTGACTGGCTGCAGTCTGAGACTTCACTCTGCACCCAAAGGCGAGCTTAACGGGGGACAGACGCACAAGGGTTTGTGAAAGCCCAGGGAAGTCTAAATGTCTTAGGAAGGAAAAGAGGCCACACCAAACAAGGTGAGGGGGAGACAAGAGATGTTTCCATGTTATAGCAAGGAGCACAGAGCAACCCCATTCCCCATGCCAACGCCCTTCACCACCACCACCACCAAAAACTACAGTATTTCATGCCCGAGTGAGACAAAACTGACTCAAATCTGTCCACTTCCACATTTGCATAATGGGTTCTGACATTTGGCTACCATCTAACAGTCACCCAGTAAGACACAGGGTGGAGACGTCCTCACAAAGCAATATTTATTGTCTTTGGATCACCACTGGCCTAAAACCTCCTGAAATTTTACCAAATTCAGCTCTGTAAAACAAAGGGAAAAAAACCACTGTAAATTACAATCTAGCCGGTATCTCAGGACATGCCAATACTTTGCATTTTATAATTTCCAAAGAAATAACAGAACCATACAGAAACAGCGTGACTTCAGAAATAATGCCATTTTGATGGCCACATGACAAAACCCAACTATTTATTTCACTTTATTCTACTTCTTATCTCAAATACACAGTTCCTTTTCCTTTAACAAAAATATCCCTCTTTTAAACAATATGAGATGCAAAGCAAATATAACTGGGTACCCAAACAAATCTTTCCTGCAAAATTTATGGTTCCTCTTCTGGCCCCCACTGCACACACAACCACCACCCAGCCTATCGCTATGTACACAACACAGGAGGCTAATTCTAAAGAACCGCATTAATCTCTCAACTGTGTGCAGTGTGATAGGGTATGCTTAGATGCTGATTTTTAAAAGCAAGTCAACTTTCCTCGAATTATTAAGATAAATAATTAGGAAGGGAAAGCTGACGGCATTCAGCACAATAGGGGGAAAAAAACCAAAAAAACTAAACGTTCCTAAGTCTCAGGGTGATATCTTGGCACCGGTAACGCACTGTTAGTGCCCTGGCAAAATGTCCATCGCAAGGTTTATTCAGCCCTTAACCTGGGTCACTATATTCTACTTTCTAAACTAGGGCAAATGAGCTTGCTGAACAGTCAGTTAAGAGACTGGGGCCCCTTCCGGAAAGCTCCTCCCGTTCACTCTAACACAATTCCTCTCAGGCTCAGAGAAAGGAGGTGGGTTTTTTTGGGGGGGCGGGTGATGTGGAGGGGCAGATTCTAGACTGGTGGAGGAGAGGTCTGGAGCCAGGACAGGCTTGTCCCTGTGTGTCTGCCCAGTGGGGCCAGCAGAGGGTGAATCGGCAAGACAGAATGATTCCTCTCCACTGAAAATCCTCTCTTGCTCTTGTAAAAGCCAAGTGCCCACCAAGCCCCTGCCACCTCTGTTCCTAAACACAAGGTGTCCTACAGGCAGGAGAAGAGCACTGAGGTAGCAATTTGAACTTCCAGCAGCCCAGAAGGACAGTACGGATGGCCTCGCTCCACTTACCCTGGCCTTTCCATGGGCCCCCCTTCGAGGGCCTCCCCCGCACATACATACACACACACAGACACCTACACACAGCAAGAAAGGGTGAAAAGAAGGTAACTCTACACCACTGCCCGCCTCCCCACCAGCCTGGAAAGGCAGAGGAAAGAAAGGCCTCTGCTCCACCTTCCCAGGTATCTAACCCTTCCTGGGCGGCTGCCAGCTTCCATTTGCATGAATGAAGACTGTGGTCAGTTTGTACGTGGGAGAAAACAAAGCAGGAAATAAGAGGCGCCGTCACTTACTCAAATCCAAAGCTCAGCAAGTCTAACGACGGAGCACCACCTGCCCCCCCCACCCAGTTCAGAACGAGGGATTCGCAGGCTGGGGCTCCAGCGCCCCTCCCCCTCACCCGCCCTGACAAGGGACCTTGTTCTCCCTGACCCTGCCTCCCCTGTGCCTGGTTCTAGTCTCCAAGGGGATTGTATTTATATTTTTAATTAGCTGCTTTTTATAGTAATTTTTTAATATTACTATTACTTGTACATGGTAAGAAAAAAGATCTAAACAAACAATGAAAGGTCTCCCTCGTCCCCCAGGCCCCTGTAATCCCAGTCTCTCATCCCAGGGGCTTCACTTTTAATCTTTCCTAACTGTCCTGAAATGCAGGCCCAGAGCTTCATGCCACCCCCAGCCCCACCTCAGCAGAGCTGGCACGTTCTCGCCTCCATACAGCGACACCCCCTGTGCGTAGCTTGTGCCTGGCACTATGCTAGGACTCTGCAAAACGGACTCTCAACAAATTGGTTGAAAGAAGAAAAGAAGTCTCCTTGAACAGTTTCTAGAATGTAAAGGGTTACAAAACCCTTTGCACACATACAGAGTAATAAAAAACACTAGAAAGATACACACCGAAACATTAAATGATAAAGCTACTTAAAAGGATTACGGATGGCTTTTAGTTTCAGTTTTATGTTTTTCTCTGTTTTCCAAGTTTCACATAAATAAGCATAAAGTATTTTTATCATCAGAAATAAATCCCATTCACACATGCATACACATTCATCTCCCCACCCCAGCCTGGCAGATCATTTTTTTTGCGGGTTTTGTTTTTGTTCCTTATCTATGTAGGAACTAATTTACATTTCTAAAGTGATTTATGGTTGATAAAGTACTATGAAAACTGAAAAACTTCCCAGGAGTCAAGGATGGTCCTATGACTTTCTGCTTTCTGACAGCCTGGCCCTGGGCTAAGCCTGGCGTCACTGCCCAGAGCTCCATGACAAACTGTAATGCACCAAACTGTCTCCACCCTTGTCCCTTGTCCATCCCTACAGCGGGCACTTTGCAGCTAGCGGGGCTCCAGCTCTCTGCAAGGTGCTTTCCACGTCCACAGAGCACTTCCACAGACACGGTGCACGCAGATAAGGAGAGAAGGTGGCATTCCCCTCACAGGGGAGAACACCAAGGACCGGCAAGGCTCCTGCCCAGTGGGGCATGATCCCGTGCCACAACCAGGGGTGAGGTGGCCATTCCAACTAATTTACATCCACCCTGTATGTTTGCGGAATGTCACTCTTGTATCACAAACATTTTTATAGCAATGTACAGTCTCTAGGCATCCCTTACTTTGTTTAACCCCATGAGGCATGTTATTATATCACCATCTTACAGGTGAGAAACCTAAAGCTCAGTGACAAGCTCAGTGTCCCAGGGCACTATTATCCAACCATATCCCAGGTTCTATTGCCCATTCAGGGCCACCCACACCCACACCCAACTTTCTGTCCAAAAGGGCTCCTACTGACCCTACCGGACTGATATACATAAATGTCGTCACCCAAAAAGGTCCCAGTCTTCTGCTGTTCCCTATGTGATAGTGGTAGGGTCAGTGGCCTGGGAGCAAATCTAGGCTATATCCCTCTCTGTGACCTTAACTTTTCTTTAAGCCTATGTTTCCACCTGTAAAAACAGGAAAATAATAGATGGTCCCTAGTGAACCTGCTTGTTTTGTGCAGTCATTAAGAGAAGGTATATAAAGTTTACCATGGCGACTAGCATGGAAGTCACTGTTACTTAAATGTTTGCCATTATTATCACTAATTCCATCATCACTGGCCCAGTGCAGACAGAGCACAACACACAGGCACAGTGCTTAACTGCAGACAAATGGCTTCCAAGTCCACCTTCTCATTCTCTTTCTCACACAACCCTGGGAGGCTAGAAGGCCAGACATTAGGGTCCACATTTTAAAGAGGAGGCTACAGAGGCTCAGAAAACTGACTTACCCACATGCACGCAGTTGTGGCCAGGACTCAAGCCTCGCGTCATCCAAATCCCAAATCCTAAGCTCTTCCCGGTTCCCATGCTACCTCCTGTCCCACAGAGGGTCCAGTGAGCTCTTGTTGGGGCTGTCTGGCCTGAGAATTGCCAGGGAGCTGGGGTTTTCTGTTGGGGCGCAGACTCGGCCATCACCTAGTAGAAGAAGTCATTTAACCTCTGCAGGCCTCAGTTTCCTCATCAATCTCACCTTTTCATCTTCCCCTTCTCTACCAAGGGCAGCTATGAGGATAATGAACGGGAAGTTGCTATGATGAGCACACAGTGCTCATCTGGTCTGGTCCCTGCTTGGAGCTTGATGTGTCACAAGCAAGAATTAGAGGCATGGCTTCTCTCCTGGGCAAGGCTGAGCAGCCCTCACCAAGGAAGAAGACATAGCCCAGCCACATTGCTTGAGCCACATGTGTGACATTCAGGTCAATTCAAGCCACTCAATGCCTCCGATCCAGCCAGCCCAGCTTCCTCTGAAACCCATGAAACGATGGCTGCAAAAGCCAAACAGCCCTGGCTCCCACTGCAAAGGAACCTGGTAGATCCTAACCGAGAAAGGTATGTAACGTGTTGGAAAGTGGGTGGAGCCAGAGCCAGGAGAGCTGGGCCTGGAGCCCAATTCCCTACAGAGTAGCTGGCGGACCTTACGAAAGTTGTCTTCCCATTATTTTAAAAATTTAGTTATACTCAGCTCCATTCCACCAAGTATTAATATTTACGGTGGCTTAGAATAATACAAACACCACAAAAGAATAAAATAAACAGTCAAGAGAACCGGGCCAAAAGGAAATAGTGCAGGGAAAATAATAAAGCCAGTGGTAAGATTAGCACGTAGAAATGTGTGCCATATGGTCCCTTCCTGCAGAAGTGTCAAGATGGGCCACAAATCTAGCTCTCAGGTGCTTAGTAACCAAAGCCAAAGGGAAACACGATCAGCCACATGATTCTAAGTGCCCATTAAAAAAAAGAAAGAAAGAAAGAAAAAAAAAAGTTGTTCTGGAGAAATACATCTCTCCCTGCCTTAGTCAGAGCCTCAGAGAAATTTCTTCATCAGACCCTCGTAAAGGGACACGGGTATAGCAACAAGGCCTGGAGCATCCATGCAGGCCCCAGTGTCCCTTCCAAGTATTCTGTATTTCCACCAGTTCCTCTTGCAATCTGATGACATAATCCAGAAGGACAATCCAGCCAAAGTGGGCAAGTCACTTTACCCCTTAGAGCCTCAGTTCCCTAATCTTTAAAATGGTCCATCTACCTCATCGGGCTGTTGTGAGGGTTACACTGGACAACATGTTAATAACTCACCTGCCTAACACGTAGTAGGTGCTCCATAAAGATTAGTTCATCGCTTCTGCTAGAAAGGAAGTTCCCAAAGGGGAAGGATCTTGGTCTGAATTGATCACTGAGGTACCTCAAGCACCTAAAGCAGTCACTGGCACATATTAGGTGCTCAATAAATATTTTTTGACTACATGAATTTCCTACAGAAGGTTCCTGAAAACACTAGTCTCATGAGATGCCTCTAAAAAAAGACTGGCCTGGAGTAAAACAAAAATCTAGGGAAAACAGGAAGTTTATATACCCCAAGCCCGCCCTCTTAAAGAATTATAAGCATATTAAAGGTTCTTATAAGTCCTGCAAAAAAGACATCTGTTTGATTTTGTTTAGACCAAAGTTCTCCAAACTTGCTTAGCCACAATAACCACTCTTTTTCTCCCACAGAATGGGGGACAGACCCACATTTGTTCTTATGACCCCAGGGGATTTTAAATGATCCTAAAAAGGAAAGGGAGCCACCACCCCAGAGACAAGAGCAGGTCCCATAACAGCAAAGAAACAAAGAGCATCTCCACTCTTCCATGCCAATCCCTTCCTCCACCACCACCTATTAACTTTGGAACACATTGCATTTCCAAAAGCCAGTGAGGTGGTGTGTGCCTATAGTCCCAGCTACTCAGGAGGCTAAGGTAGGAGGATCACTCAAGCCCAGGAGTCTGAGTCCAACCTGGGCAACACAGTAAGACTCCTTCTCTTAAAAAAAAAAAAAAATGGATCCATCAGACCTAAATAGCTGCCTTCATCTGGACAGATGGACACTCTGGTTGGCCCTCCACATTCCAGAACCCACTTGTTCAGCTCAACTCAGCAAAGCCAACTCCCTGCCTCCTAGCTCAGGGTCATGTGAATGCAGAGAAACACCCAAGTCAAAGCCAAGATCCCAGAGACGGGGCCAGGGAAGGGTCCTCACCACCCCCAGGCACTTTATTTGAAGTGGGGAGGAGAGGAGGAGTCTGGGTGCACGTCTGGAATCCCCGGGTGGCCGCCCACAGGGTGCATCACATGGTTCTGTTTAGCTCACTAAGCCAAGAGGCTCCTGGCAACGGTTCCCCTCGCTGTGTTCACTGCTTATTTACCCATAGCCTCCCTCCTGCCACGCTGCCACCACTCGGGCTCCCAGAGAGCCAGCAGGCAGGCAGGAGACCAGGCCTCCAAATGACAAACACGCGCTCCCCCACGCAAAGCAGGGCTCTCCTGGGCACACCACAGGGCTTCGCCAGGCAGGAAGTGATTAACAAGTGTTCGCTGAGCACTTCCGGGCAGAAAGCACTCATCTCTCCCGCTGCCCCACAGGTCCTGAGGCCCATTTACTCGTTTGTGTCTACCCAGTACTGGCCCTGGCTCCTGCAGGGACCCCAATTCTGACCAAACACTGGCCTTGACCTCTGACCCCTGTATGCTGCCGGGATCCAGGCCTACGGTCAACACCTGATGTGGTCCCTACGCGGCCACCACATTCACGGTCTTTCTAGTTCTTGGTGCCCATTCCATGTATATGAAAGAAAATAAGTAATGTGTAGGTGAAGATGGGCCCAAAGGGAGATTATTACCACCTGTCTCTTACCGCCCGCCCCGTGGGGCTTGGTGTCTCGAATGCAACCTTGACACGCGCTGTCAGCAGGCCGTGGCCTCCGTGCTACTCTGTGAAGGTGGATGAGAGCCCTGAGTCCTCTCTCCAGGGGCTCATGCTGGAGGGCTCCTCTCCCAGGCTACCTCCACCTGTCTTGCCACCTGGAACATGTTGTTCTTGCCACCTGGAACATCCTTCCTCAAAGGCTACACCTGCTGTGTAACAGGCAGAGGAGATGCCCCGACTAGATCGTGAATTCCTTGACTACAGGGACACTGTCCTCTACTTTGATTCCCCCGGTGCTTAGTGCAAGGCTGGGCACAGAGCAGGCGCTCGGGGAATCCTGCCGAATGAGCAGGCGTGGCGTCAGCATTTGGCTGGAATACAGCGCGAGACCTTCTGACAAAACCTCCAAGATGCCGACCTTGAAAACATGACCTTGGGGCTGTGGCTCAATTCAATTAGCACCAGAGAGAGAGTGGAGGTCAAAACGAGCTGATCTGCAAGGCTACTATTAGCAAAGCATTCACAAAAAAGAAAGGAAAGGAAAACTGGGGCAGCGGCCAGCACCGCACTCCCCCCAGGAACACCCACACCCTGCCCCAAGTGTGAGCCGTGGGCCCTCGCCCTCCCCCAGCCCCCCCACTGCGAAATACACATCAGTGGAAACCACTGTGCTCTGTCGCGTCAACGCAGTGACAGACCTAAATCTTCCGTACTGCACTTTTCAGGGCTCTCTCCTTAAGCAGGTGTTTTTTAAAACTGAAATCACTACCTTCCCACGTGGAGGAAAGAATATCACGGGCTTGGCGGTCTCTCAGATCCAGATTCAAATCCTGGCTTTGCTCCTCCCTCCCCATGTGAGCCTGGCAAGTCACCGGACTTCTGTGAGTCTCAGTTTCCACACCTGTGGAGTAAGAAACCCCACCACACGGCCTCAGGAAACAAAGTGAGAGAACGCGCCTAGCACAGCGTGTGGCACCAATGAGGCTGATCAGATGTCCGTCCATCCCGTCCGAGGCTGATCAGATGTCCGTCCATCCCGTCCCCTTCCCTGGTAACTCCTCACAGAGCTGGGCCCACACCAAGGCACGAAGCCCAGCAGACAGGGCCCAGTCTGGAGCCCAACTGCCTGGGCTCGAATCCTGAGTCCCCCACTCTCCGCTGTGTGACCTCAGATGAGGTATTTCACCTCTCTGTGCCTCAGCTACCTCAGCTGCACAAGGAGGGGAAAGGTCCCCCAACCTCAGGGGGCTCCTGTGAGGATTCAAGTGCCCTGGAGATAGGCAAGGTGGGCGTCAGGGCCCCACCAGGTCACGGCGGGCAAGGGCTGCCCAGGTCACAATAGAGATGGGTGCCATCTGGCCCCAACAGCATTTTGTTTCATGAACGGTGTTTTGTTTGGTTCATTCGAATCAGTATTATTAAACAGCAAGAGATCTAACCATTAAAAACATTATATTTCCAGCTTTTCTGGGGGGAAATAAATGAACAGACAGCACTGGGCTCCCAGGGTAGAACCTCAGCTCCAGCACTCACCGTGTGCCCCTCTGGGCAAGTTACAAACCCCTCTGCACCTCGCACTCCTCAACTCACAAACGAAGATACAAAACTGCAGATTCCTCCTCAGGCTGCAGTGAGGACTGAATGAGCTCATATTTGCAAGGCACAAAAAACAGCGCCTGGAGTGGACAGTGGCGACGGGTGGTTGCGCAACACTGTAAATGCATTTAATGGCCGAATTTTACACTTGAAAATGGGGAAAATGATACATTTTACATTGTGTACATTTTAGTACAATTACAAAAAAACAGTGCCTGACACTTAGTGTTATGTGTGTTCATTTAAGAGGGGGAGGGAAGCGGCACTCTCCTTCCAACAGGGCGTGTTCTCTTAGTTGGCCACCGCCCCCCACCAACTCTCCACTGCCTCATCGACACCAACCACACAAGAGGGGCCGTCAGTCACAGTCTGAGCTGTAGCCCTGCTGAGAATAATGCACGTAAAAACGCTCAGAACACTCTGGGCCCCTAACAGGCATTTCTTTACTTCCTTAGGTCAGTCCACTCCAGAGCATCCACATGGAAAGGGGTCAGGCCAGAAACAACCCAGGCCACCTGCTGCCCCCAAGCCCAGCTCTCATCTTACCATCAGCACAACGCAGGTGGCCTTATGCACATACATGTTTACTGCACAGGCTTAGTTAGTCCAGGCAGATCTCCCTTATAAACAGGCACACACAGCCCAAGCTAAAAAAGGTAGCAAAACTGATCAAGCCTTATAGATGAAACGTCTTACAACGTGTGTTGATTCCCAAGTGACAATGAAGGCTGAAAGACAGGTTCGCCAAAAGTCGATCTCTGCCTGTGCCCAGCAGGCCTGGTCCCAGAAAAGGCAGCAGTGACCACCACAGCCCTCTGTCCTGCCCACCTCCTCGAATGATGCTCCCGTCCTGCTCAACAAACCCCACTCTTTATGTAAAGGCCCAACTCAAGTCTCACCTCTTCAATTCATTCGACAAACACTGAGCACCTACTGGGTTGCCAGGCCCTGTGACATGGTGCCCTTGGGGAACCTGGTCTATTTAGGGAGACAGAGAAACAAGAGTTACTCCAGCAAGTGCAAGGGCCTGGTGGCAAGAAAGAGCATGGCACACTGGAGGAACTGCAAGAAATGTGGAGTGAGGAGCCCCCAGAGTTTGTATGTCCAGAAACTCTGCCCTGCGTGCCAACCCAAAGAACTTAACAGTATCTAGAAGGCATGGGCAGCCTTGATGGGCTCAGAGCAGTAGGTAAGATTACTTAGTCTGGTCTGATCAGAGCCACAGTGTACAAAAGCCCTTTGTCTGAAAGCCCAGATATCTCATTTAATTCTCACAACAACCCAAAGAGATATGGTACTATTCCCATTTAACAGATGAGAAGCCTGAGTTTGGAAAGGTCCAGTGACTTGCCCAAAGGACATAGCAATTATATGTGGCAAAGCCCAGACTTGGCCCAGGTCTGCCTGACTTGCTGTTAGGTACCACATTATAGTGTACCCACGTATCCACAAAAGCACGTTTTCGAGTTTGAGGTCTGTTTGATTGTTTCACCAAATTAGATTTATACTTTATTTTGAAGCCCGCATCTTTAAATTTCTTATATTATAAACATCTTCCCATATCATTAAACATTCTTTCAATGCATTTGTAATGGCTGTGTAGTAGTCCCCAATTTCAGCAATCCCCTATTGCTTAACATTCGGGTTATTTCCAACACACAGCTTCTTGTTTTTCTTTTAACAGACCAGTCCGCACGCAGTTCATGCCACTGTGTCTTCACAGGGGGAAACCCTGTACCCCTGATATCACCAATTGTGTGACTTATCTCAGACACGGATGAGTAAGACAATGACTTTCAACAATGACTTTCAATGTTGTATCAGCAAGTTTTATTATAGAAAAAACTATTTTTCTTCTCCAACCCACCCACCAGTTTTGCTGACAATATGTTCATTCGGTTACTGGGTTGATTTCTCTATTGGATGCAGATGCAATAAATGGGGGTGGAAGGTGCTGGCAGCCAACACCTCCAGGGTCCGGGCAAGCTCCGCCTCCCCTCAAATGGCCAAAAACAACAGAGATTCTAGCACCCAGCAGACTCCTTCAACTCGTCCCCAAAAGGAATGGATCCCAGCGCACCTCACCCCACCCACAGCAGATCACCTGGCACAAGTCAGAACTCAACCCCAGAAATGCAATTCAGCAATTAGAAACAGACCGAAGATGGGTTCCTGAATATCCTATGTGTGCACCATTGGAACTTCAGTGTCTGAAAGAACAAGAGGCTTGAGCCAGGAAGCTGGGCTCATGCAGGCTCACACTGAGACTGGCTGTGTGGTCTTGGGAAAGTCACTTCCCCTCTCTGGGCCTTGGTTTCAACATCTCTAACCATTTGCGTTAGACAACCCTCAAGGTCCCATCCTTCTCTGAATTAGGCCCTGATCAGTTTTATAAATGACACTGACTGTACGTCATGATGCAAACTCGTAAGTATAGCCCCCAACCAAAGAGCTGCTGCCTGGCGGGAAGACAGCAAGAACACACAGAAGTAAGGGACCCACGCCTATGTTCCCTTATGTGGTCACTGGTCAGGATAAAGGGGAACATATTGGATAGCTCTCTGATTCAGGGGTAGGGGCAGAATTCTGTCTTAGTGTTTAAAAAAATCACCTAATTTGCATCACGTAAGCTGAGTTTCTCAAATTAAGACAAAACGTGTTCGTCATGCTGAAAAAAAAAATTAAGTGACTGATTCATAACAACCCAGCGAAACCATGGAGTCAGAACGAGAGCAAGTCATCACGACACCAACTCCAAAGAGGAGGGTTCTGTCTTTATTTTCTAACTGGTAATGACAAGCTTTTTACAAAACCCAGGCAAGCTGCATGTCAGTGATAAAGAGGACGGTCAGCCTTGCCACTTGAGCAGAGACAGGCCCAGATAGGCAAGGCCACTGGGTCACCTCCCGGACCCGGGAAAGCCTCACTAGTTTTAAGGCCATGCCCAACAGGAATGAGGAAGAGGTTGGGGGAATGGAGGAGGGCTGCTGATGCTTCGTGGGTCAACATCAGACTCTTCCCAGAAACAACGGCTCAAATTCAAGTACGTACTTGGAAAAATCAAGTCTCTGGATTACAACCAGCTCATCAGCCTCTGAGTAGGAGCTTCCGTAGGGTTCCGAACTCCCCTAAATGGGCAGGGATGTCCTCCCAGACCAGCAGACTACCTCCGCCCACACCTACCCGCACCTGCTGCATGTCCCTCCCTGCCCCCATATCACTGCCTCTGCAGGTTCTAGTAGGTTCTGCCCCCATCCGCACCCCATCTCCCCTTCCCCTCATACCTCTTTCTCTCCCCCACCTCCCAACAGCCTTGAGGGAGGCACCAGGCCAGAAGAGGCCCAGGTCCCAGATGAGGAAGGTGGTGCTCAAGGGAGATGAGATCAGCCCAAGGTCACAAAGGTCACACTGAGAATCCAACCCACTCTCCAAACTCCAAGTGAGTGTTCTTCCTCCAGTCCCATCTTCACAGCAGGTCCTGATGGTGCTGCCTCTGAAACATCGCCCCTCACCCCGCAGCCACTCACCCTGGAACACACACACACCCCAACCAGTCCAGCATGCTGCCTCTCTCCAGCACTGCTCAGGCCCTGGGCCCCTCCCAGCAAGGCCACCACAGCCACCTGGTCTACTGGGGGAAAGGGGCCTGCAGGCCAGCTAAGAGCCACACAGAGCTGGGGTCTGCCACTTTCTAGCTGTGCAGCTTTCTTAGCCTCGCTAAGCCTGAGTGCTCTCATCTGTAAAAAGGGGATAACAACAGACCCTGCCTCAGAGGGTCACTTAAAACTTGGCGGTGGCTCACGCCTGTAATCCTAGCACTTGGCAGGAGGATCTCTTGAGGTCAGGAGATCCAGACCAGCCTGAGCAAGAGCGAGACCCCAACTCTATTTATTAAAAAGAGAAAAAATTAACTGGGTGTTGTGGCGTTCGCCTGTAATCCCAGCTACTTGGGAGGCTGAGGCAGGAGGATCGCTTGAGCCCAGGACTTTGAGGTTGCAGTGAACTAGGCTGACGCCACGGCACTCTAGCCCAGATGACGGAGCGAGGTTCCATCTCAAATAAATAAATAAATAACCTGCCCTGGACCTGGCCCGGGAAGGACAGGCCCACACACAGGCTCCTCGCAGCCCACCCTGCCAAAGGCTCCAAACGCTGCTCCCCAGTTCAAAATCTTCCCATGTTGAAAACACATGTCCACACAAAAACTAGTACAGAAATGTTCATAGTAGTCAAAAAGTAGAAATGACCCAAATGTCCATCAACTCATGAAAGAATAAACAAAACATGGACTATCCCTATGACGGAGTATCATTTGGCCATAAAAAGGCACGAAGCACCGATACATGCTGCAATATGGACGGATCATACAAACATTATGCTGGGTGAAATTAGCCAGAATCAAAGGACACATACTCTATGATTCCACTTACATGAAATACACAGAATAAGCAAATTCATAGAAACAAAAAGCAAATTAGTGGTTGCTAAGGGATAGGGGGAAATCAGGAGCAACTACTAATGGGTATAGGGTTTCTTTTGTGGGTAAAGAAAATATCGGGAACTAGATAGTGGTGTTGGATGTGCAACTCTGAATATACTAAACACAACTGAATTGCACACTTTTAAAAGGGTGAATTTGCCAGGTGCAGTGGATCCCAGCACTTTGGAAGGCTGAGGTGGGAGGATATTGCTTGAGGCCAGGAGTTCGAGACCAGCCTGGGTGACTTAGCAAGACCCCGACTCTACAAAAAATACACAAATACACAAATTAGCCAGGCGTGGTGGCACACACCTATAGTCCCAGCTACGCAGGAGGCTGATGCTGAGGCAAGAGGATCGCTTGAGCCCAGGAATTTGAGGCTGCAGTGAGCTATGATGACGCCACTGCACTCTAGCCTGGGCAATAGAGTGAGACTCCATATCAAAAATGGAAAAGAAAGAAAAGAAAAGAAAAGAAAGAAAAGAAGGAAGGAAGAGGGGGAGGAGAGGGGAGGGGAGGGGAGAAGAGAAAAGAAAAAGAAAAAGAAAAAGAAAAAGAAAAAGAAAACAGTCTGCAGGCAGCCCATCTGTCTCTCCAACACAGCTGGAGCCTCCTAAAGGAAAGAGACTTACTTGGACCAGCCTATTTTCCACCTCTCCTGTCCCCGCCTCAGGCCAATACTAACAACCACCATGACTTCCTGTGTGCAAAATCCTTAATCACATGATGTCCTTAATCCTGACACAGGCGCACTGTCAGCCTGATTTACAAGTGGGGAAACTAAGGTGGTTGGTGGGGAGGGGTAGAGAGGAAGCGGGGGATGAACCTGATGAAGGTCACGATGAACAGGGCAAAGCTGGGATTTGAACTCAACATTCTCTTCCCACGGTGCTAGCATATGCTGCCTCTCCTGAGACGTAAGCAGGACAGGACGGGTCCGGACAGCTAGCAGGTGCTCAGTCGTATTTCATTCTGCAAGTGTTCATCCAACAATCACATCATTTAGGATTAAACCTAGATATTGGATAACAGACACCCCTAAAATTAGCTCTAAAAGTGAAATGAGTATACCTGATGATCTCTGTAGTCAGGTAATATACAGCTAGGCTCAGCTGGTTTCTGGCTACACTGAGAATTTTTCTAGGTACCACTAGACACATACAGATTACAGTACAAAACACAGACAGTAACTTGACATTTTCCCTGAGCATTAAAAAAATTTAATTAATTTTGTAAAAAAAGATCACATAAAACAGGCTCTATGTGAGTCACACACAGTCAAAAAGTGGTGTGAGACAGCCACCGCACAGCCCAGTTGGCACGTCTTCAAAAACCAAATATTAAATGTAAAAGCTTTTTTTAAAAAAATGACAAAACCCAGTGCCGGGGTGTGAGTGATGAAACAGGCAGTCTCACACATTCAAGGGCAATGTAAACAACGCATCGCTTTTGGAAAGTCGTTGGGCAAGTGGTATCAAATATTAGAAAGATGCCTGGAAATTAATCCTGAAGAAATCATTTCTGCTTCACAGAAAATGCTATATTCATTCGTGAAGATACTCATCCCTGCACTACTTGTAACGGTGAAAACTTGGCTGCTGCTTAGACCTCTAAACAGGAAAAAGTTTAAGTGAATGACAGTTTATCCACTCCATGCAGTATTCTGCAGCTATTAAAAATGACGGTTTAGGCCGGGCGTGGTGGCTCACGCCTGTAATCCTAGCACTCTGGGAGGCCGAGGCAGGCAAATTGTTTAAGCTCAGGAGTTCGAAAACAGCCTGAGCAAGAGCGAGACCCCGTCTCTACCAAAAATAGAAAGAAATTAATTGGACAGCTAAAAATATATAGAAAAAATTAGCCGGGCATGGTGGCGCATGCCTGTAGTCCCAGCTACTTGGGAGGCTGAGGCAGGAGGA